>PNEQ01088994.1:0-15703 GCA_003012365.1 Medauroidea extradentata | reverse complement strand
AAAACAAGAAAACAGAGGACGCTATTTCGTTTAGTAGCCACGATGTGCGCGTCAGTCTCCTTCTTGGTACGACGCGAAGTGGCTGATGTAATATTTTGGTGAGTAAATATTGCGTCAATCTATGTAAATAGTACAGAAAACTAACAAGTTGTATATATATTCTTACAGCTCTGTTTGTCTACTTTCGAATGCAATATTAGTACTAAACGTTTTTTGTAGTCATAAGGATATAGAAGCAAAAAAGGCACCATATTGTAAGTGTTCCTATTAAGGCCAAGGTGAAAATGGAAGCGTGTAGACCAACAAGGCCACTTGGCCTTATTGGTCTACACCCTCTAAAAACCGTATTTATGGTGGAGCATGTACATCAAAAAGCAATGTCAAGGGTATGGTAGATCTTAATGATATGGCACCAAGGTCACGCAATTTGCCAAAATGGACATCACACCACCAAGTTCCCAAGAAACGAGTTTCGCATGACGATTGTGGTACTCCTAGCACAAGTGGCATCAACACAAGGAAAGACAGTTGGTATTGTCCCGTCTGTGAAATTGATGAAGTAGCCGACATGATCTTGTGTAAAACATGCTTGGTGTATTTTCATGAGAATTGTGTTTGCATTACAAAGCGAGGCAAGATAGGTAATTGGGAATGCTCTGAATGCTTTGCATCTGATTAAGTGAGCTAACTTATAATTGATGTTTTATCTTTTGCAATGCTTCACTTATGTTTCTGAACATTTAATAACGAGCATGCATTTGTACGTACGTAAGAATTTACCTCTGGTTCAGGTATTTATCCAAGGACAAATGACTCTTTTGTAAGTGTTTTTGTTTCTGATAAAGATTAACTAATAAGTGCATTGCTCTTTATGTTCGGTTCAAAATGTACGAAACAAAACAAGTTTGTGTGTTTTTCAGGCTAGTGTTGACAAATACACTGTAATCTACACACATTTGTAGTGGCTGGCCTTATTTGGAACCGGAGTTCCTAATAAGGCCAATATGTTACCTTTTCTAATACATATTTTAAGTACACTTTAATGTAGAAATCTATTATTTATAGTTATATATTCATGTTTACAAGACAACATAATATACTTGTATTTTTTCCACATGATCACTAGCAAATTTAAGGAAATGGCAGGAAGTCAAACGTTAGCACGGCCTTATTTGGTCCAGGTACCTTATAACTCAGAAAACGAGGAAATTGTTATAATTGCGGCAGCATATTCTACATGTTATTTTCTAGATCTGGGTAAAAAGGCTGTAACTCAAATGGCTATAAGAAGGTAAAACAATTAAATTTGGATGTTTTTGTGTTCCATTATACACAGTATAATTTCAAACTTTCTTTTTAGATCTACACAAAAAAAAACACCATTTTATTACTTATACCACTTTAGCCAAACACCACATAATTATTCGAACATTAAAATCCACTCTTCGCACACTCACCCTCCTAAGCCAGCAGCCATAAAAATTTGTTTGCAGCTATTTATTGAGGCCCTAGATGCATATTTGTTAAAGGCGTGCAATTTTTCAAAACATCAAAACATAAAATCGTAATTTGAGGTGTTTGTTATTTTACAATATAAAAATATTGAAATCATGTTTAGTAGAACCGCGTATAAAAATACGTGTGTCACAATATGTCATCATACACGAGTTAGGTGAGGACACAATATGTCATCATACACGAGTTAGGTGAGGACTCAATATGTCATCATACACGAGTTAGGTGAGGACACAATATGTCATCATACACGAGTTAGGTGAGGACACAATATGTCATCATACACGAGTTAGGTGAGGACACAATATGTCATCATACACGAGTTAGGTGAGGACACAATATGTCATCATACACGAGTTAGGTGAGGACACAATATGTCATCATACACGAGTTAGGTGAGGACACAAGCCCTAATTACCTACTTCATATGGTGCAAATCTTCGCGCGCTTACACTGTCTCACGTAGCGAGGTGACAAAGCAAAGTGTACACACTTCCACATGCGAGATAGTGATCTCATGTAAGGCTAAGATAAAGGTCTTACATTCCACGTACCGCGCCGTTTATGATAGGACGTCACTCATAAAGTATGCTTTGTAACTCAGAAACACTATTCAACCCACACACCACTACTTCATCACGACATTGTTTCACTTTTCTCGAAAACATTATCTTGTTGAGAGCAGCATTTACATGAGTATTACTGTAGGGACAGGACAATGTTGCGATATATTTATACATCAGCTTGTTTCAATGCCGTACGTGCACATCTGCAACTCTGCCTCATAACAATTTCATTTTAATATATTGAGACTAAGGGCCGTATCTATAAACTGCTTTCGAATGACAACCAAATGCTATCCCCATAGAGAAAGCATTGGTGAGCAGTTGGTTGTCATTCGAAACCGGTCTATAGATTCGGCCCTTAGTCTCGCATAAAATAAAAGACGCATGATAGGCTACGCTATAACAGGCGAGGACTTCTCTGTAGAGGATTTGACATTTAAAGGAACAGAAATGTGTAGAGCCACGATTTTATGGCGAAAAGATTTTTGCAACATTTGGTTTCGATGCGTCATGCGCACACCTGCAGCTCTGCTACATTGTCTGTGATTGGATGATTTTACTCTCACTTGCCTTGGCAAATTATAGACGTACAGACTCACAATAATCTTATTCTGGTTGGTGCAGTCAAATGAGAAACGTGTCTGAACAAAGAAACGCTGCCAATAACCTTGAAACAGAACTGCCGATGTGCACGTAAGTCACTGAAACAAAGTGGGGCAAAAATCTTTTCGCGACATAATCGTGGCCCTAGAAATGTGACATTAGCAGAGTAAATGCCCTCAGGGAAGAGTAACAATGGCCTGCTTACTAGAAGTAATGTTAGGTAACGTACATTGTGAATTAATAATGATAATGTCACTATTACGTTATTATGTGGCACAGACTTGTGGTGTTAGCTGGCAGTATGTGTAGCGCATGAAGGACTTCCTCAATCAATGATATACAGTCAACTATAACATTCCCACTATATCAACAACTATCATGTAATGCAGACACACGTAGGTAGAAGGCTCGCAGCCAATAACGTCACCGAATGTCTTAGGAAGAATGTAGGTCAGTGAATCCTAGCCTGTTGCTAAGTAAAGCGATATTTACACGTCCCTAGCAATAAGGAAACACAACATATAGGATGGTTGTAGCTGACAAATCAGGTCTAGGTTCTGGCTAGTACCCTGAGCGTCAATGGTGCTGGTAAAGAAGAGCTATCCAAAGAAAAGATGCGATAGCATTACGCGATTCTAGAGCTATTTTTCTCCTTCATTCAATTTCTAATGGATTTCGCTGTCCAAATTTGACAGGCAAAGCCAAAAAGCCGATAGGTGTACTTATTTATTTTAAAGAGTTTTTAATAGGGAAACTCAACTCTTCGTTCTTCAAGATCAGGAGAAAATTGTGAAGTATGAGGCAAATTTAGCGCAAAATTGTTAAAAAATACATACGTTAAACCGAACTTAAATTTTAACCTATAGCACGTATGCGTAGGAGATCTTGACTGCTGTGAATTACCTCACAGGAAAGTTTCTACGCCAAGAAGGAAGATGTTATCTGCAGTAATAAAGACTTAAATCAATTGACTGCATAATTATATTAATTTATTTTGAAGTTTTACCATAGTAAGCAAACTACATGAAAATAACCTATTAAAGTAGGGAAGCACCCTGCCAAATTTTAGTTGACATAGTAATTTTTATATTTGTACGAGATTTTGTTTGTTTCACAGGCAAATATTGTGACGCTTATTCACAGCAATGGCATTTTTCTAGTTTTCATAGTTTTGGTATAATGGCGTGTTAAAGCCGAAATTTGCATATTACGGTTTTATACAAGAAACGAAAACCAACTGACATTCCCACTGAAGAACAGTATCGTGGACTATGTCTGGGCATTAATAAAAAACACCATTAAATATTTTCCGGTTTTTTTTTATTTAATTCCCCCAATTTGAAATAAGAAAACATCAACTTTGTGAAATTAAAAAAAATACAAAAATTGCAATACAATATTTGTATACATGTCCAGAAATAATTCCCACTTGAGAACAGTGTCACGGGCTACAGTTGCACATGGTATAAACATTGTACTGCAATGTTTGTATTAAAAGCTCCACACAACGCTCCGTTCCTTCTCAGTCTGCGTTTGAAACCGTACACAGAGATTATGTCGGCGAGACGAAAAGATGGAGTGCTTATAATATAACACATAAACAACAGGAAATATGCACGTATATCATGACGAGATAAGGTAGACTCAGAAGCCGAAGATAAACTTGTCCTGCTCTCTTTTGTGTGTAAAGGGACGTCACTTCAAGAACACAAGGGATAACTGTGACATTGCTGTTCAGCCCACACACAACTACTGCGTCACAATTACATCTCGTTTCCTTGAGGAAACAGCACAGTCATAGCGGTGACACGTAATTGTCAGGTGACGTGACAGAAGTTATCGCCTAGATCATGACAAGGTTGCAGCGTGCCACACGGATTTTTCGCGCGAAAATACTTCACTTGTTATCAATGTGTTTATCTGTTAGGATAAAATACACTGCAAACTATGCTTAAACGATTTCAAATACTGAACAGCACGCGTAATATAAAAATATTTTAAGGCCTATCAGAATTGCTCAAAACGGCCTTTCCACGCAGTAGAATCTAGGAAAGTACCGACCTTATTCATGAAGAAAAAAATATATATCGTTCGATTGGCATTACGCCATACTTCTCAAAGATAATACGGAGTCACTGCTTATATTTCCGTTAAAACACACACAATGAAAACACGACGCACTAGTTTAATGCTCCACGTATTAGTATTCTTGACCCCCGTACCACTGTCGCCTATATTGCTTTCTTTGATATTACCTCCAGCGGGTAAGAAAGCATCACACGAGGACTCCTCATGATCTTCCTTGTCTTTACTGTGTGCTAATTACTTCGTCTGTCCTTGGGCACATAGTACACAAGCTACGATGATTCAGCCTTGAAACGTTTGCAAACTTGTACCGCATATCACTCGAGTTTAGATAAGATAACAAGTTCATTTATGTTTGCTGCAATTGGTATCCTATATTTCATCGCAGTCTCTGAGCGACGTGTATTTTCGCTAGATCGCGCTTTCTCCCGAAGATTACCTTTCTTTGTCTCCAGTAAATGTATCATCTTGGCTGTTGTGTGCAGTTCTTGTAACGAGGTTATTTTTAGAACCAGTAAACAATGTGTCGGGTGCTGACTGGTTTTAGTTCCAACTAATAGAGCTGTAGAGATGTAAGAACAGTTAACGTAATTGGTGAATCACAGGGATGACGAGTGTCCCATAAGTCAGATTTCATAGGAAAAGTCCGAAGTTAAAATAGGGAATAGGTGAATGTAATGAAATGTTATTGTGAATAATAACATTACTCTTGCACGCCGCTCCATCCCACCGGCCACGATATATCGTGTACAAAGCTATTTAAACCATCGCATACACATGTGCAAATCACTTCGCGACCATACATTTGAATATTTTCTGTCGTAATGACGCATGGAAGCGAACACGCTGCTGTTGTCTTACACCAACATATTACATAACTCACTATTGAATCATTCCACATTTTGTGAGACCAGACTTATAGGACAGCCAGAATTTTGGACGCTGACAACTGACGAGTACAGTGCTATTTTCACCTCTCTGTGGTCTGCAGGGCAATTCATCGGTCGATGAAATCCGTTTTGTCCGACAACATTAGTTTCGTTGTCAGTCCGGTCACATTCCTGCACCTGACTGCACTATCGTGACTGGAACAGCAAAAAACACACAACGTCTCACTGCTTAGCGTAGGGACGGGAAATTATACCGGGTTAAGTGATTTCTAAGCTAAACTCAATACATCAACATTCAGTTACCTGTTTATAGGCTGCTAAGTTAGTACACCAGATCAGACCCGGCGACAAATTATTAGCTCCTTGCATACCTGCAGGGAATAATTCAATGCAACTTTGATAAAATGGAATAAAATAACCGAAGAATTTAAAAAGACTACAAATGTTTGGAAAGTATTTGGTCCTAAAAGCTATTCCTAATTTTTTTCGTTCCTTGGTTGTAGCTTAGAGAACAAATAATTTTCATACCGGCAAGATTTTTCCTACATGTACACGGCAGATAGCTTTAATGTAGCGTAGTGGTTGCTTATAAACAATTAGTTGAAAATACGTTGTCAAATTGAGAAACTACTTTTCTTTAATAAAAAAATACTAATTTGCATTAAGTTAAGACGCTATCGTCGTTACCTTCCTTGAAGCTGTGGCGAGAACAAAGATAGCCATTTATTTACATGTTAAAATATCGTTTCCGAACAGAAATTATTTTCTGAAGTAAGATAAGAAAAATATTTCTTCCGTAATCAATTTGCGAAAAGAAATTTTATGTGTATTCGAGAGGATTTTTGAGAATAAAAATACTTAATTGCTCACAGTTTACAGGGTAAAAAAAATACCTAACATATTCTACAGCAATGCGAGCAGTACCAAGGTGAACAAATAAATTCGTTTTGGCATAAATTTGACCAGTACTGAGCCATATCTTATATTATTTAACATGTAAATCTCTATTTTTGCTTCGCCAAGGGTATAAATAATAAATTGCTAGGTAATTGTTTACATATCATATAAATAAATGTCACTTTATCATTGTTTTTTAGGATAAGTATGTTCCCATTGAATTTATTTTAAAGCCAAACGAAAAACACATTTTCGACTTCAATATATAAGCTACCGGCTGTCCCTTTGCCCGTGAGCAAATATATTGTAGGTACTAAATTAAGTATCGAGAGGTTTGCAAAATATAACTCCGTAGAAATTATTTGCTGATGATAATACATATTGTATCCGAATCTGCTGCCTTTATTGGTTAAGAAAAGATGTTAGCGCTATTAGGTTTAATGCCCTGCGTGCACATCGGGGCCGTGCAGCATACTTACTGGCAACGTGTCTATGTTCAGACAAGTCTCTCATTTGACTGCAGCAATCACAATACGGCTATTGTGCACGATACGTCTGTGATTTGCCAGTAGAACCCAGGACAAGTGACAGTTACAACTATGAAGCAGAGCTGCACACGAGGCATTGAAGTCAAATGGTGTAGAAATATTTTCGCCACAATATCGTGGTGCTGCCCAAGATTTGTGAAAAAGTTCTTTCAACAATTTTCTCATGCCCATTTGTGGTTTAATTCCAATACGCAAATAACAAATTTCAAAATATTTTGTAATCACATCTATTAAATTTAAATAAATTAACATCCGAAAGAATGATAATCACGACGATTATTCGTTGAGTTCAAGCTACATTGGCAATTAATATAAAAAATCACTTTCTCCTCTTTTGCACCTCTTAGTGGTCTAATTTCGAAAAATCTTGAAATAAGTGTTTGAGTACAGTACAGTAGTTAGGCAGGAATTATTTTGAAGCAAAAAATATTGAAGCCTACGTTAGATATCAAGGATTAATCGGAATCACATGTAATGTTTCACTGTAAGGAAATAATTTTAAAAAATTCCAGAAGTTTCTTAGAATACATTTGATAAGTGTATCATTAAAAAGAAGGTCATTATAGCCCGTCAGATCAAGCTATGTCGACGATTCATCGAAAACGCTTCTTTTGACCACCTTAGGATTCGAATTTGAAAGAATTTATTTTTGCTGCTTTTTTACGTCTTGTGAGAAACCCATCCTCAAAATGTCACATGCGTAAGTCCAATGGTACAGTCAGTGAAAGTCATCATTCCCTGTTATATATAGACGTTCAAGTAACCACACAAAATTAATACATTCCGTTGTGATTTGTACGGCGTATGAACAGTAAAAATATATCTCAACCACGATCGAAACAGGCCAAGTCTTTCATCTCTACTACAAAGGAAAAGATTTCACTGAGTATGTCATTCCTGTTATATTGTGTTGCTCACATAAAGAGTACACAAGCTTGAAAAAATAAATAATCCGTCTCTGCACCCGATTGTGGTACAGTTGCACGTATGTAACGGTATACGACAACGAGTCTCTTTACAAGCAAACAGGTGGTATGGCAATGAGCTCGTCACTCTCGGTCTTCATGGCTAACATTTCATGAAGCACTTCGAAGAAGAGGTACTGAACAAAACCAACACCCAACATAAAATCTGGCTACGATATGCTGATGATACTTTTCTCATCTGGCAAACTGACCGAATGTGCAGAAATCTCTACCAAAGTATATAGAAAGCCCACTCATACCGGACAATACCTTCATTACATGTCCAATCACTTCAGAAGTACGAAAACTGGCATAATAAACAATTTGAAAAAACAGGGTAGATGAAATGTGCAGTGACGAAACCTCAAAAACTGATGAGGCAAACCACCTGAAAAAATAATTCTTAGCAAATGACTATCCTATTTGCGCCATAGACAAACACATTAACAACAACAATAATATCCAGTTCAGTTCACAGGAATCAATAAAAAAAAACCATCGGGCACATTGGTTAGTCCATATGTGCAAGGGATCTCAGAAAAAATAAGACGTCTCGGTAATAAGTATGGACTACAAACAGCTTTTCGGTCAACTTCCACAGTCAAAAACATGATGACAAAAGTAAAACCAGTTACAGAAAAACAAAAAACCCTGGACTGTGTCTATCAAATCCCTTGTGAATGTGGATGTAAGTACTTTGGAGAAACTGGCAGGCCTCTCACCATACGCCTCAAAGATCACCAAAATAATATCAAGAATGGTGAAACTGAAAATTCTAGACTAGCCGAACATGTCTGGGTAAACAGTCATAGAATACTGTGGGAAGAAACTACATCAATTACACTTGAGGCAAACACGACAAAAAGGAAAATAAATGATTCGGCTTTTATCATCAGCAATAGCAAAGTCATCAACCAACAAAGTTAAAAAATATCTGGATTCGTTTAATCAAGAAACAAAACCATTTAAATAAAGACTATTAATTACTGCAGATTATATTTCCAAACCATCTGTTAGCAAAACAATAGACCTGATTTACATCTCAACTGTATGTAAGCCCATTACAAGCTACGCGAGGCAGCTGCACTCTCATTGGCTGAGCTACATGGGTATTTTTCCTATATAAGATGCTTGTTTTTCCGGGAGGTAAATATGGCCTCAATTGCGGCCATGTTTGCCCAATCCCAGTAGAGCCGCAATACACGTGTCCTTGTTCTTAATGTTTCCTGCATGTCTAAGCGTATGGGGCTCAGCTCTGGGACGCACCTAGGTCCCATTCCTACCCCTGGGCCCCCGACTCCTTCGTAGTTAGGGTAGTTAGAGGAAAATATATCACACACAGTCTGCTGGAGTTCTCAGTCTGTGCGTGTGCCTGAATACGGGAACATATACCTGTACCCGAGACTTCGCATCTGTTGTCGTCTTGAGAAGCCTACTAGTTTCCCTCTGTTTTTTGTCTGTGTTGTGTCTTGTGTGTATTCACATCCATTCATGTCTCTCGTTATTTTTGTTTTCGTCGTCGTTCATCCTTTCGGTGCCTTTTTCGCACACCCCTTTTTTGTTGTTTTTTTACGTCTGCCTTGTGTTGTTTATTTATTCTTTTTTGTGTCGTCCTTCTCCAGTCGACTATATTCCACTTAGGAATTAATTTTGTGTTGTTTACATCTGTTCTTGTCCTTGTGTCGTCTTCTGGGATATGTCTACATTCCTTTCAGGAATTATCTGTATATGTTATGTCTGTTGGCTACAGCTTACTGGCTGTCCTTCCTTTGTTTTTTTGTTTATTGTGAGGTCTTTTGCACTGCGGCAACTTTCACCCGCAATGGCGTATGTCCACAAAATACTTGTTATGTTCGCAATACGAACCCATTGCAAGATTCGTTCAAAGATCACGCTAACACCATTCTCTTATGAAAACTAGGTAGAAGATTGTACAAACACTCACTAATTATAAAAATAAAAACTATATGTAAGTGACGAAAACGACAATAAATACACATAGGCCTAATACATAAATTCAGATATTTATGGACAAATTGTGTAGAATCTCTAAGACACCATGTACAACTAGGCAGAGTTTTGCGAAAATACAATCAAGTACATAAACATCGCACCAGTGAACGAACAGAGTAAACGTTAATAAAAATTAAATTGTCACATGCTGAAAACTCAACTCTATGGTGTATTGCTCCCCACAACATGAGCTGCTGAACACACTTTACAGTCGTACCTGACTCTGAGATTACAAGATTGCCGGCGAAGCTGAGGTAAATAATTTTTGAAGTCCTTATTCAAAGTCGTTTCTGACCCGGACTAGTGCGGGATCTTCCTCGGACAGTTTTTGTCGTATTCGTAGACACGCACTAACGCTAGTCCGAGGATCATCTTGTGTTAGTTCGGTCTAACTTTTAGTCAGGACCAAGGGTAAGTCAGGTTTAAGTCAGAAATGATCATGACGGACCGTTAAAACATAATGTGTCTGTGTTATCCATTCTGGTTAAGGAGTATTATATTTCAAACTAAAAACGTAATATAAGCCTATGTTGATAATTTTTGGCACTAGTTATTTAATTTAAAAGTCAAATTCAAGCTTTGTGAGAAAACAACTCGTATTGTGTGTTTATTGCACCGTGTAAGACATTTAAATATAGAAATAAAATTTTTCAGGCCTAAGAATATGGGAATCATTGCTGTAAACAACATGAACCGTAAATGTTCGATTTAAGTACAAGACATTGCAAATATTATAACATGTATTAATAGGCTGTTACATATTATGTGTGGCTTGGTATCTCAGCGGTAATGTTTTTTGCCTGGTTTCTTGTATGTTGAAGGTTTAAATCTTGTCTGGTGAAATAATATTGTGCTTTAAATTTGTTTATAGTTATTTGTACATAACGAAAAATAATGCTTTTTTTATAAGTGCATTTTTCAGTACGTTCTGTAACTAAATATTAAATTCGTTGAACTTAACGACAGTAAATCCTGTAGTGTTTAGTATGGAAACCTCTCTTTACATAAACTATTCTTACACTTATTTTGCTTATAAATTTTATTGTTAGTTATTCACATAATGCCACAGAACATGTCGCTATTAATAAAAGTTCGAAAAGTGAAATATACATGATTGTGTAGTGTAAGATTAACCAGGTATGTTAGCTTCGAATTCTGCTCTGCTTTTACATGATATGTTAGGGATTTTTCTTTATTCTCACTCATCTATCATAAACAGTAGTTTAAATGTTTTATTTTAAAAGGAGACTTTTTTACCACAAATAAACTTATATTTGTTATGATTTTTCTTCCAGATAGGAAGTAATATAGATTAAACGTATTTAATTTTGGTTTCCTGTGCCTACTAATTTTGTAGTATAAAAATTAAAAATATGCTGTACTTCACGAAGATTTATACCCACAGATCTAAATTAGAAAGCGAAAACGTTACCACTTTCTACAGCAGCCATACTAGCAGGTGCTATCTATAAAGGCAAATTTACTTATCATTGTGTTTACTGCATATCATAATAAAATGTATTATTGGTACAAATTGTACTGATCTAGTGAGATTTTTGTGTCTGGTGACATTATTTCCTCAAAAAAAAAAAAAATTAGGAACGCAAAATAAAATTGCATAAATAAGTTGAGCTGATATAAGAAATAATTTTATACTATGAAAAATAATCTGTTATGTTTAAAGTCTATTGAAGTACCGCACTGGTTGTTAATGTCTTCAGAAGAAATTGAGATAGCACTTCACACCGGCTGCGATGCGAGTAAAGATGCATACACTGCATGACACTCATTGGAGTAGAACATTTATCACGAGTTACTTAACAACAAATTCTGGCAAAAACTAGAGTTGCTTCCTTGCAGAGGGTGTTAAACAGTTACTTTTATATAATACACTAATTTTTGTTTTTAAGATCAAAGAAGGCATTTTACCTGAGTATTTGCAGTCAAGGTTAATAAAAAATGCAGATCTACATGCCTATGACACTAGAAATAAGTACAACTTTCACATTAAATTTCGGAGAACTACTTTGGCAAAACGGTCTATTTTTGACAAAGGATTGACTGAATTTAATAAATTACCAGAACCAGTAAAAGAAATTAAGAGTCATACTACTTTTAAGAAAATTCTTAAATAATATATATTAGCAGCAAATAACTTTTAATTTAGCGATGTATGATGATGTTTAAGGAATTCTTATCATAATGTGTATAAAGTCATCCTCAAAATGTATTACCATATATAATTATTGTTAGCCTACTACTGTAAGAAAGTTGTGTACATGTTTGCATAATTTGATTGTAAATTTGATTTCACATCATGCAACAATTTAATATTGTATGCATATTTAACGAGTTATTGTTCTTTTTAGCCTTTGTGCTATTGAAATAAATAAATAAATAAAATACTCAGATAAGAGCTGTAAGCAGCTACAATAAGTGTAGTATTATATATAAAAAATTGACAGCTCTGACTTTTTCAATAATGTGAAATCATATTTTTGGAGTGATTCTACAAAAATTTGTTTGGCTTAGGTTAAAAAAGATGAAAGATAGACTCCCATTGTTAAGAACAGAATTTTAGAAATAAAAGAACATACATTTACCAATGCATGCAAATATGTACCAGGAAATATCAACCTAGCAGAATTGCCATCTCGTAGCTACAATGTAAGTTAACTGTCGCAACTTCAATGGTGGGAGAGACCAGACTGGCTTCTTCAAAATCAAAGCAGTTGGCCGTCGGAAGAAATGATTAAATAGGATATGAAATGTGTCAAGAAAAAATAAAAATAGCAGTTTCATCATTAAATGTGAGTGATGGATTTTCAGAGGATTGGTATTACATGTATCTTTCAAAACACACTACATTTATGAGATTCATATGCATGATTTACCGATTTTATTGACAACTTCAATCATAAAGCAATAAAACGTTCTATTAGAAATAATGGTCGATTAAGAGTCGAGGAATTAGATTTCGTGGAATTAAGTTTATTAGATTTGTGAAGTTACATCCATTTGGAAATTATAATTTCAATTTCAAGAAAAATAATTTGAGTTTATTTGTAGATAAAAATTAAATAATTAGACTCAAAACCACGATTTTTTAGTGTCATGACTTACCTACACTGTGTCATACTGCAATTTTACCATCAATACACCAGTGCTGGTAGCATGTATGGTCTGGTACAATTTGGAATACAACCGGAATAACATGAATTTGAATATCATACGCCTCGCGCACGCTGAGGGTGGGGCAAGGCCACTGATTGGCCGAGGGGTGTGCCTAGGGGGCATGTCCTATGCTGTGGTTGGATGGAAGGCCCTTTTGTGCCAAAGTGAAATGAGGCTGTATTTGGCTGATGGGTTTAGACCCCACCCCGGAGGGTGTGGTACGTTGTAGTAGGGGGTGTAGGGGGTGGGATGTAAGGATGTGATGTAGGGGAAGTGACCATTTTGGTACGAGAGGCACCTAAGCACCATGAAGGACAATGGTTGTCCCTGGAGGTGGTCATGTAATTGGCTTTCCCCATTCCTGATGACATAGTCCCTGCCATAAAAGCTTACCCTCACCGCTTGTTCGTGCTACCCCCTCTTCTCGCCCATCCTATAGCCCTTAAGATTTATGCAAGGAAAGCTTTGGTGATTATCTGTTACGATATTGTTATTATTATGTATGTGTGTGCGTGTGTTGGTGTGTGTATGTATGTGTAAGTGAGTGTGTGTATTTGTGATTGTATGTAGCGTTACATGTTTGAATGTATACATGTGTGTGCGTGTGTTGGCTGTAGGTATTGTGTGTGTGTGTGTGTATGTGTGGTAGTGTTGTAATATTTCTTTAATGAAGGAATTTTCGTTGGATTAATTACAGATTTGGTTTCGTTTTTCAGTATTTATAGGTTGTTATATTTATTAAATCTTAAGACTTTTATTTTTTCTGGCAAACCATGTGCTAGTCCTACAGGTTATGGTACGCAGTATATGCGATTTGAGTAAGAATTGTTTTAAAACATTGTAAATATAACTGTTTGAAGTTACAGATTGGCAATTGTCAAAATTATGGTAGCGGTTAGAGCGCTCGCCTTCCTCAAAATCGAACCAGGTTCGATTCCCGTCTGGGTTGGTGACGGACTTTTCGCATGTAGGAGGTTCTATGTTGGCTGGCGGGGTTTTCTCGGTGTACTCCCGTTTCCCTCGCTACTTCATTTTGTCGCTGCTTCATCGTAGGCTCTCACTTTATATCATCCAGCTTTGCAGACACCTACGGGCTCTCTGTCAGAAGTCTTGAGTTTGGGGAGTGACCCTCCCGTACTATAATTGTTATTTACACTGAGAAAAAGAAATGGTACTATAAAATATAATTGGTTTCCCTCAAACAAATGGTACGTTCATATATGGCAGAACAAATATACATTTGGTAGAACTAAATAATATGTTTGGTGAAATATGTTTGTGCTTACCAAGCTGCATTTGTTTGAGTGAAATAATAAGAATGTTTTAGGTAACAATCCTGCCATTGTCCGGTAGTTTAAAATAGAAAATAAATTAATTATTCGCCGATTTTCCTATTTCGGAGATACTATTCACGTTTCTAATCATGTACTGCATGTTTTTATACAAAGTTAAATTTTTTGCAGAGGTGGGATTTGAACCCGAAAACCACTTTTTTTTTTTTTTATGTTTGTACAATGGCAAGGCTAACAACGCCTCGCCACTACACCAAACATACCCCCGCCCCCTGTAAGTTAGTTAATTAATGCATTCCCCAGTAACATTGTATCGTGTAGTTGTCGTTGTAATTGTAAGGTGTCTTCTGGCACACAGACGAACACAAACACCCAGTCCTGAACCCGAGGAGGTGGTTGTAAATGTCACCTCCCCGGCCGGGAATCGAACCCGGGACCCTTGCCTCAGCAGCCAGGAGCACTAACCACAGAGCCAAGTGGCCGGATCCACTAGACCAGCAGAACTGTTGAAAAACGGTTGGGTTATGATGATATATCAGGGAAAGTTTACAAAATTGGGTATGTGTTTATTAAACCGATAGAAAATTAATGGGTTGCGTTTGTTACATTGTTTATTATTAATAACCACATTTTAACGAAATTATATATTGAATGAAACAAAAACATTACTAACCAAAACGAATATGTTGCCAGCGTGTCCGACATCTTGATCACGTTATACAAACAACTGTTTGTTTAGTTGACTGGCTTGGCTTCCGGGATGGAGCCGCGTCTTCGTGGTTGCAGGAACCGACGTTTCGCCGTACATTTCAGCAGGCATCATCAGGGTCTCGCTGTAGACTGAAGGCCAGGAGTAGAGAGGGCCGCTATATATAGGGGGTTTCAGGGGGCCTGGCCTGTGATTGGCTGCTGAGGCGGGAATGGGAGTGAGGCATGTTCTCATTGGCTGTCCTGATAGCCAATCGCAGCTGACCTCTCCTGATTGGCTGATGTACTTGCCAATGATGGTTTAGCAGCACCGATTGTGTTTTTCTCTGATTTCTGAAGAATGGTTGTCCAGATTTTACTGAGTTTATATCCATCTTCTCTGTTGATATTTCCAGGATGTTTTATTATTTCAATGGCTTCTCGTACTGTCCTTGTTCTGTAGTTTGT
>PNEQ01088993.1:0-15703 GCA_003012365.1 Medauroidea extradentata | reverse complement strand
CAAGGTATGAGGCGTCAACCTTAAATACGTGCATTAGACTGTCCGGCACGGCTATCTGAATACGAAGTACTTTATAGTGCGCGAGCTGCAGACTTTAACTTTGTCCGTCCTCCCCAGCGTCTTTTATATTGTGTTTATAGCAAATATATGGTTCCTTACCACAAAACATGTCTGAACATTGTGATACCTCCCTTTTTTTGAATTATGTTTAACTCTGCTGTCTCCCTAATTAGCTCAGAGAGAGGCAGAGTCGTTACCACCCGAATTCATACGAAACGGGGGGTTTCAGTTGGACCAACATAATTTTTAATTAAATTTTTAACATTGAGACAACTTTAGCTTTTCTTTTGGTTGAATGCTAACCAAAAATCAACGTCGAGCCTACGTTACTTCACGTGATATATAAATGTTGAGCCAGTGGTGGATGCCAACGTTGGCCAAACATATTGCGCAAACTTTGGGCCAATTTCGCCCAACCAAAATTTGCTACTGGGGCGAGTACAACACGTGTATCGAGTTCGATTAAATTCGTATACATGATTTACTAAGATAACTCATATGATCAAGAAATGTATAAATGGTCACCATTTCGACAGTGTGAGAATGCAGAAAAGGCATTATTTTACTAAATTTTATAAAACAGTTATATTTATTCTTCCAGAAGGTAATAAGTTATGTTTTTATGTAATTACAATTGTTGGCTGTGTACTGTTGAGGCCACGAATAAATGATTTATTGAAATCACCGCGTTACTAATATTGCCAGATGGTGAATTATTGTGGTTAAATAATGGGTAAATGGCGCGCATTATAGCAATATGAACACGGCGTGAACACAGTACATAAAAGTCATGTCAAACTAGTTATCATAATGTGAGTACCAAATTTTATCAAACGTTGAAAAGAAGTTCCTGACTTATTACGTGTGTTCAAAACACGTTCAAGTAAATGTCATTGTGGAAATGTGATCATGGGACGAACAAAATATATAAAAAAAATTCAAGTCTATATGTAGACAGTGTCTGACTACATTATAAAAAAAGTGTTCAACAAATATCTCGACTGATCAAAACTGTTTACGGCCACCGCTATGAAAATATTTACACGGCATTTACAGTACACATAAAGTCAAGACAGCTCACTCATTATATGTTAACCAAATTTTATATACTTCTGATACTTTTGATACATCTGATGTTTCTCAAGATAACTGGCGTGTTCAAAAAATTTTTAAATGACCGTCATTATTGTAAAAACTTGAATATGACACGTGCAATATGCATATAATTCACGTCACTTTATAAATAACAAGCCTATACGATTACCGAATTTAATAACGAATTAAAATGTTTAATATGATACCTCATATGTTCAAAAATTGTACAAACGACCACTATTGTAAATTCGTGTACAAAACACGTAAAAGTAATGTCCCGTTACTAAAAACAATATTTGTGCTGAGCGAGACTGAATTTTAAAAAATGGCTCCACAAATTTCTCATGTTGTCAAAACACGTATAATGGCCATTTTTTAAAATACGAACATAGCATGAATAAAAAATATATTAAAGGTCAAATTACCTAATTAGTTTTATGAAATTCTGATGTGTGGTTATGAATTTATCTTATGTATATATTCATATGGCAACCTTTTAATATACAAACACGTCATGAACAGAAAAAAATTAAATTAATATCATTTTCATAAGTTATTTATGTGTTTGATGGAATTCTCAAATATAGTTCGTTGGATATCCGGTGTAAACAAAAATTGTTTAAATTGCCGCAATTTTTACAATATGAAAATGGTATAAACAAATAAAAAGAAAACATTAGTCATGTCGGCTTACTAAGCACTATTCGTGTACCGAGTTTAAAGAATTCGGGAAAGAGATTAAAAAATGTTAGGGAACAAACAAGGCACACGTACCCACACACCTTCCTCCCAAGACAGGCGTGCACGCACTCATTCACACATACACACATGGACACACATATACAGACATAGGCAAGGCAGGGACCTCATAAGCCTACTTTCGCCTTCGGAAAGTAGTCTAACAATTGCTGCTTCCTTACGACGGTTATCTGCAAGGTCATTATTTTCTACTGCATTAATTTTATTAGCTTCTCGTATTAGAGATGTGTTTGCCTAGAATTTTGCAGAATAAAATAATTTTGGTTAGTACTGACATAACGCGTAAACATTTTACATAGATTTATAAAATACGGATTATCCAGTAACTTGGAAAAAATTTACGGAACAATTTTGGCAGACTTACTAAACAATTAATATCTTAAGTCATAAACGAAACAATTTCGTTAGCTGACAGTCTGGAAAAGATCAAATGAAACAATAGGCAAAATATTTAAAAACTTACACAAAACATTATTTGCGAAAATCAAGTTCTTGAAATTTGTGCAACAAGTTTATTAAAAAATAGTTGTAAATTTTTAATTTTTGCATGTGTTATAATTTAATGTAACTTAAATTTTAGCATTTCATTTAAACTTTAATGCTCATCCACTATGCCCATTAATTAAAACTATTTTCTCCCAAAATTTTGTCTGAGTTAAATATATCGCAGTTACAACATTAAACAGTGACCAATAGCATAATAATTATTCAACAACATTAAATGAACAGTAGTGTTTTAAACATAAGTGAGAATTTAAGAACATTACTCATGCGGTACTCTATGTAATTTGACATAAATATTCGCTTAAGCAAAAATTAGTACTATCTTGCCCTGAATTAAAAATACAAATCGAATGATCGACGTATACAAATTTCATTCAATGAAATTTCTTGCTATATCTAAACACCCCTATCTAAATTTTAAGGTATAGCACCACTTTTATAACAATTTCAAACCGGTCTTTAAATTCAGACAAATCTTATTAACTACACCAAATTATGAGTAGATACGTGATAAAAATATTTGTATTAACACTAAAAATTAGAAAGTAAAATTGCAGTGAACGTTAATGTGTATGTCGATAATATACCTAAACAATACGATATTGCAATGTTACTCAGAGTAATAATAAAATGTACCACTAGGATAAGAATAACTCTATATACATATACACAAGCACACAAACAAAAACACACGTTAAGTAAATGTATTAATCTTACCATTGTTTTATCTCCGCATGTATAGTTTCTGCGGCCTTTTTCCAAAAATAGAAAGCAATCTAGAAAGAACAAAGGCAAAAATCACAAAAATAATTTTTTGTAAAAAATAATTACTGCGTACAAAGCTCACACAGACACAGATACAGAGAATATAACAAGTATTTAAAATATGTTTCATGGACATTTTTAAAACCAATCGAAGAGTTACGTAATGGTTAGTCATGTATTTCTAAGATACCATTATATTCTGAAGTCAAGGTCCATAATGAACTGATTTCACAGCTGACCGTGAATTTTAAAAATTAAAATCGAACACACCCATTTAAATTTGTCTTCATACTGTGTCAATGCATGTAACAACTGTCAATTACATAAGGTAAGTTTCTTTCAACACCTTCGGCAACTATTGACTCCAACGTTATGAATCAGTCGCACGGACTTCATGCTGCTAATCTTAGTTTTCATAATTGTAGGAAAAATATTCTGTATGAAGAATACATTCAGTAGCTCTGAGTATCAAAGTAAACTCCCCGTCATGATTTTGGAATTCAGATGGAGCATATTATGCAACATAGCTAACAACCGCTGCTCCGAACAATTAGTGTCACACGTGTAATTAATGTAAACACCCGTGTTTTGCAAGTATTATCAAAACAATTTTGTAACAGTGCTGCGTGCTTGAATTTCGCAGTGTATTAGAAAAGTATAAAATACAGCACATAAGTCTATAGGCATCGTATTGGTAATTTTTGTTGTGCAGTGAAATAAAAAACAAGCTACGTGTATGAGAACTGGTCATTTAGTTAGCTAGTAGGAATAGTCTGATCGGCGAACCCCTTTAATTTTGCATGGCTAGGATATGTTAGGTAACACAGGTTTTTTGACTGATTTTTACTCATTTTATACGCTAATTACGAATCTGTCGGGTGCCACATTGTCATACCATTATAAAAAAATTCACTCGAAAGCAGTTTTTTGGTAGTATATCAATATCAGTTGATTGTTCGAAAATTTTTGTAAATGAATGAAAAAAGACCGTAAAATTTTACACACAAAGTGTGCGTTGTATATTTTGGTAGCTTGAAGGGTTTTATCTCGAAAGAATTTTTTCGTTATAATTTTAAATTTTTTTCTCTCATTCGATAGTTTAAATAATAATATAATGTATCGTGCTATTAAGGCATATTACTTAATTCTTATATAACCTGTTATAAATAATATTTTTAAAAATGATTGACCAAATTACAACTATAGCATTGTTTATTTTGCTTCTTATGACTGCCTTATCTCTCACATTCGCCAATTAAATAAATGTCATCGAAACTACAGCTAAACAAAATTTTACCTCAAACTAAAATGAGTTTTGGTAACATTAATGGTTATATCACAATGTGGAAGAAATTAATGTTACTTTAGAAACTTGCATCATTCGATTTTAAATGTTACTATTGAGAAGTATGTTATTAAAATATCAATTTCAATTGCAAAACACAAATTTTCTGTGTTGAAGGTAGTTAATATTTCCGAAGATGTACATGAATTTGAGGGTGACATTATTCAATCAGAAGAATCCCTGTATCCACAACTATGGGAAATTTGTAAAAATAATTTTTGGAGGTATGGAAAGAGTCTGTAGGATTAAATAAGCAAGCTTCCAAAGACATACGATCGGTTATATCAAACCTTACAGGAAAATGTGATATTTCACCAAATCGTGTGTGTGTGTGTCTGTGTATATATATATATATATATATATATATATATATATATATATATATATACACACACACACACACATATATATATATATATATATATATATATATATATATATATATATATATATATATATATATATATATATATCAAATATACATATTTAGCGTGTATCCGAAATTGAGTGTCCGTCATTGGTTGTCCCAATACCCAGAGATTTAAAACGATCTACTGTGCTGTGTTTCGATTTCAAAATAAACTTACTTAACTGTGGTGAGAAATTTGTGGAGCCCAAAACATCACGACTGTTGGCGCCTGTTTCTTTAGTAAGGATTGTTGAAATACCAAATAAACCAACTCTTCGAAAAAAATCTAGAAAAGTGTGATTTACGACAAGATGAATTGTCTTAGTGATTAAAACTTAGAATCAGTGGAGTTTTCGGTGACCTTCATACTACTGATCCACGTTATCACAGGCAATGCTATAGTGCATTTCAGCATCACAAACCTCCCAAAGTATTTTCTAGTTAGTGAGTTAGTAAATATTATGGCAGAAGAATCCAAACACATTTGGAATTATACTGAATTACCCAAATTGCATGCATCTATAGGAGAAACAAACTAGAAATGCAAGTCAATCAGAATAAGAATTTAAGATTAATTTGCTCGAATTTGCTGGTTTGTCTTCTCCAGGAAGTGCAAATATTATGGCATTTAAAGAACATGTTCAATTTGCTATTGGGTCATTTCATACGAAATCACGCGATGGTGGTTGCATGAAAATATTTTTAAAATTACGAAACTTTCAAATATATTCCTACACATATTGGTACTTCAAAAATAATTTTCAGAAAAATTATTTTACTTTATATTTTTGTACAGCCAGTTTTGCAACTTAGTACACACTAGTTTATGTAAAAATTAACATTTACATAACTAGTTACAGCATAGTACCTACTTGAGCTAGAGCCTTAAAATATAAACCGTTGTGTTACTAATGAAACAAGCTTTAATTGAATCACGAACATCTCCTTATTCCTGAAACTCTGCTTTGAACGTTAGGGTAATTTTGGTGAAAAAAATAATATTTGAACAAAAAAATAAGAAAGAGGATCAAATCTGAGCCGAAAATGTTCCTTTGAATTCCCATCTACTCAGTGAGAATTCTCAAAATATTTTGAATTTTTCAGTTCCAACCAAAATTTTTTTTAAGCTGTTAAACATTGCATTATGGTTGAGTGTATTCAATTTTTAGATACTACAACTCTGGTAGGAGAGCTTCAAAAATTGCGAAATTCGCTACATACAATGCCTTATAGGAAAATAATATTAAGTTAAAATTACAAGATTTATATTCTACTAAAGAGAAAGTTACAGGACTTGAGACAACACTAAAAATCAATACCCTCAACTTCGCACCTCAACTGCAGCAATTGGCTGTGATTAGATAGTAAATGTTCCTCTAACTACATTAGTTGTAAAGTAGCGTAAGACAATGATTCTGAAATGTTTCGAGAGCTTCCTGTAGCTTTTGTAAGCTCCAAAGGTGTTAGTTTTCTTAAAATCTTGAATTTCTCTCCGTTGCTGAAATGAAGAGACAAAGTACTGAGATGCAAACTCGTGCTCTGTTTAAAAAATAAAAATGTTTCTAATGCTTTTAATAACAATTAGTTACATCTCCTCCAGACAATGCACAAGCTCTAAATGAACAAGAAATTATTCCTGCTAGTAGCTTATTTGAAGAGTATAACCTCTTAATTGATAAATTAAAAGACAAAAATCTAAGATCTCTAACAAGGAAGATTGAGTAAAAGTAATGGGTTCATTGCCAAGTTGTTGGTCAAATGAAAATATATGTTGAGAATTCACTGTTTCTGAGCGCTTGGTTACAGTGACCGGAGAACTTATTAAATAGCAAAGGATTCTCCCAGACATAGGCAAAAATATCACACAATTAGTGATTAAGTAGTCCAGGTCGTCGCAGACATTTATAAAGAAGATGAAATAGTAGAATTTTTCCTGGGAAAGAGATAGTGTTTCAGTTAAGGTAGAATATTCAACAGGACAAAAATAGAAGTGGTTAATGCTCTGTAACTTACAGGAACTCTTTATAAAGACTGTAAAATAGGTTTTCCAAAATCTTGTGTACTAAGACCTAAATGGTGTGTAATATCAGGTACATCAGGTACTATTTCGGTTTGTGTTTGTACCACCAAAATGTCAAACTTATGTTGGGAAGGACATCTTGTAGATTGCAAGGTACTTATGGCAACAATGGCCTGCGATACAGAACGATACGAGCGCATGATGAGTGACTGAGAAAATCATTTACTTGAAATGCTTGAAGTAAAAATAAAAGAGGTGTCAGATCAAATTGTCTTCAAACAGTAGGTTACAACTAACAGGACGAATAAGATTTCAGTTGTTCAAAGTAGCAGAAAGATCACAGAATCCTTTTATGAAACAATTTCTGCTATTAAAAGTCAACATTATGTTGCTAAAGCTCAGTCACAAGATTTAAAACCAGTAAAGGGAAACTTGGATGAAATGCAGTGTATAATGCTTGCCAATTTTTCAGAGAACTATAATTTCATTATTCAAGATGAAATTCAGAGTTTCCATTGGGTGAATCGGCGGGCTACACTAGATCTCTTTGTGTACTATTATAAGTCAGAGAGAACAGTAAAATACCGAAGTTTGTGTGTAACAAGTGGCAATTTACATCACAATGCACTAACATTTCATGCTTTAAAAAAATAGTAACATCAGAGTATGTGTACCATCAGTACAAAATGATATCTATTTCAGCGATAGTGCAGCAAGTCACTGTAAGAACGAAAATAATTTTGTCAATGTTTGTCATAATTTCAAGGATTTTCGTCTTCGAGTGGAGTGGAATTTTTTCGCTTCTGCACGCGATAAAAATACATGCGATGGCATTGGTGTGACAACAAAGCTTGAAGCACGCAATGAAAGCTTTCAGAGAGCTTTCAGGAATCACATTTTGTCACCAAAGGTTTTGCATAAGCTCTGTTCAGAAAATATCCCTGACATTTAATATATTTTTGTTCCTGGCATGCCAATGAAAAAGAGCTAAAGGAAATGTTTGGAAAGTGCAGAGTTTTGCCTCATACAAGAGAAAATCACAGGGTGGTTCGTTTTGATGAAAACAAGCTTAGATGCTACAAAACTTCAAATTCAGTTGATTTTGAAGATCATGTAGCGACAGAGACAAGCTTACATGACTTTGTACCATTTAAAAATAATGGCTTCATTGGCTATGTTTAAAATGCAGAATGGCTAGGAGTTGTAAATTTAATAAATATTGAAAACAATTATGTGTTGGTAAATTTCTTCCATCCTGCAGGATTATCAGCAAGTGATACTGTCATGAGTGACAGTCTCCAAGATTTTAAGAAATCTGACATCTTCGGAGCTCACTACAGCTACACAGTGCTCTAAAAACATTTCAGAAACATTGTCTCACACTACTTCACAACTAACGTACTTAGAGAAACATTTACTATTTAATCACAGCCACTTGCTGCAGTTGAGGTACCAAGTTGAAGGTGTTTACATTTAGTGATGTCTCAAGTCCTGTAACATCCTTATTAGTAGAATATCAAACTTGTAATATTAACTGAATGTTATTCTCCTCTGAGGAATTATGTGTAGCAAATTTCGTAATTTTTTTAAGCTCCTACGCCAGAGATATAATACTTCAAAATTGGATTAACGCATCCAAAATGCAATGTATAACAGCTTTTAAAAAAAAATACGCGAGGAACTGAAAAAATTCAAAACGTTGTGAAAATTCTCACTGAGTAGATGGGAATTAAAAAAAAAATCGTCGGCTTTGATATTGTTCCCCTTCCTTAAATATTTTTTGTTCAAAGACTACTACTTTTACGAAAATTACCCTAATGTTCAAAGCATAATTTTAGGAATAAGGGGATGGAGTATGGTAAAGGTTTACAAAGCAAATTAAAGCTTATTTCATTAGTAACACAACGGCTGTTGATTCAAGGCTCTAGATCAAATAGCTATTATGCTGTAACCGGTTAAGTATAGGTCAAATTTGGCATTGGAGCGCACTTAACTGTAAAAATGGCTATACAAAAATACAGCAAAATAATGTTTATAAAAACTGATTTTGAAGTGACGATATGCGTAGGAATATATGTTACAAGTTTCGTAATTTTAATAAAATGGACATGCATTTTTAATTGAATGATTTCAAATGGAATGAACCTAATATCAAAACAGATGAAGACGATTAACTTAATATTCAGAACAGAGCAAGAAAAATCAAAGCCGAAATTAAAAATCATGAAACTAAAAATATGACAGATATCATAATAGCTTAATTCACAATGGACAGACTCATATATAAATTCAACACTTTCCATATTTCCAGCTTTCCATCTTTAATGATTGGAAACGTTTTAATGGGTGTATTGTCGAAACAAAACACAGCACTACAGATAACATAATCGTTTCTCTTAAGTAAGAATTTAATAAACGTACACCATAGGTTAGGCGTGATTTATGCCTGCAGTGAAATTTTACTGATTATTTAATCAGCAGCTACTGCAGCTAGCAAAGATTCATTACTGATAGTACTAGCAATCTGTAAAAGTGGATTCGTTAATATGTTGGTGATAACTTCGAAACATTAATTTCTTCGCTAACTATATATATGTTAAACTCACAGTATGGCCCTACTCAAAACACAAGATGAAACTTCTAGTGATTGCTGTAATACTAGTCAGTACTGATCTAAACAAAACACGACGCAAACTGTAAATAATCTAGTAAAGATTAATATAAAATGGACCTAAATACCACGAATGCTCTAATATGCATGTAAAAGAAATATACCATCACTAGCTTTCTTTGCATCACAGAAAATTTATGTAATGGAATGTAACTAAACGAACTTTGATTTTCTTAATTCAGTTCTGTTAACCCCTATTGAGACACCAGAATATTGTGGATAAAGCAACAGATTTAAACGCTCAAGTCACTACCAACAGATCCCTCGGACGTATGGTATGATGGTAATGTATGAGGTACAAAGATTAACTGGTCCATTCCGACTATAATTAACTAATGATCGATAATTGTATAAATTAACTAGTAATTCAGTTGACTTCCCCTTCGGAGTGTCAGAATTTTGTCTCAATATTAGGTGGCATGTGAGTAGTATATTTTGTCCGATTTCGGGACATGGAGTCGGTGTGTGGTGCCCACCTGAGTGTGGCCCCTCCCGCCATCTTGAATTACATCACGGCCCCGGCCGCCATATTGGATAACCTTGACCTTCAAACCCGCCCTAAAGGAATTCCAAATGGTCGAAAATTCCCTAAAATTTCCCAAAATTCGCACAAACCTTCCCTTTTTTCCCGAATAATTTCTCTTTTTTCCCTCATCTCAAGAAAATTATATTTGTGGATGTCTGAAAATCAGCATGACCCATTTGTCTTATCAAAGTGGCTGGATTACATTTTTTGTGCGTCATTGACAGTAAATATTTCAAAACCGATTAAATAAATTAATAAAAATTTATTCTTTAAAAAATTAGTTTTTTTATAATTTAATTTTTTTAAATATACCAATATTGTATCTGCTTATGTTTATCATCATCTTAGCTACACTCTATTAATTCCCAATATAGTAAATCAATATTGAAAATATTTATTTTAATGAAAATAACTTTTTAATTGCTTACAATATACAAGGATATTTTCATGTAGACCAGTCCAACCCAAAACAAAATCGAGTTATAGTCGATCGATTTCCGATAAAATCTATCCGTTTCCGAAAAACACAAAACAAGTAACTAAAATCAATTTTCTTTATAAATTATGTTGCACTCTTGTTACAACCATAAAGTTCGTCTTCGATTACACATCCTATCACTGATATAGGCATACCCGATAAACTATTGATAAAATTAATCAATTATTTGCAATACTTACATGTAAGACCCTTCGAATGATTTCAAACACGGCAGAAACCATCCGAAATTTTACTCCACAAGTATAAGTATTTTATGTGATTTTGTGTTCAATAAATTCAACACTATTGACAACAATAACATTTTGCTCTACAGTATGATTTTCAATTAGCTACATCTTTACAAGCCCGCAAGTTCCTTTACATATTATAGGCCTATTATAAGTACAAAATGTTTGGTATTTATAATAATTTCTTGAACCTATGCATATAATATAATTGAAAACTGTTATTTGCATACTTAATTTTATCTAAAGTAGAGTTATACTGCAAATAAAATTTTTTTAACATAGAAAAAAACATCTGTTAATGTTTTAATTGTATTGCCGAAACCAAGGATTAGCAAAAACTGCAAACAATCAACACATGGAAATACTATTTTTTAAAAATTAGGACACAAGCAATGTTTCCCTAAAACTTGTTATATGTAATAGGCAGAGTTAGATAAACGATTAGCACATTTTCACTTTAGAATTAATTTATATATATTATGTAGTACATATTGGATTAAATTTTTAGTTCATTGGCAATGATTTAAGAAATTTTTGGTACATAATATTAAGAACTAGAGTCACAATTTTCACCGATCCTTAGAACAATCTATGTACATTTGCACTCGAAATTGTTAAATAATTAAATCGTGCAGTGTCGAACGTTACCATGTCCAAAAAATATGTTTCAAAACACTATGCACATAGACTTTTCCAAAGGATAATATTATATACTGATAATACGTTAAATAGAATGGTACACGAATTTTATGTTGAAAAAGTTAACATATAAATAGGTTTCACTTATTTTCTACAATGCCCGATTCAATTTTATTTACATGTTTTAGTGTTGGACTGCAAGACTTTTAACAGGAATATTCTACATTTTGAAAACAGACACAGAATTGTAATTTTTCTTAATTTTGGAAATGAAGTGTCAAGTAACGTGCATCCTTCTTTGCAATTTTATCAAATTCTGTTTCAGTGTATTACCTGACAGCAAAAAAGGGTTTGACATTTTTTTCTGTTTCTAATTTCAGCAGTTTAGAACAGATACTTGCACTTAAGCTACAGCTTTGTTTTTGTACGAAATTGTCATCATTACACAGTAAAAAATGTTCTGTTCTTTCTGTGAAACACTTCACATTAAAAATAATGATTCATTAAGATGCAGTTAAGCTTTTTCTGGAAACTTACTCAATTGTAGGGCTTAGGTACATCTTTAAATACTTTACTTATCATTTTACAACTGTAGCGCAAATGCAGAAGGAGGAGGGTACATCGCGCCTCCTTATTATTTTTGAACAGGGGCAATCCTTAAAACAATTAACCTGTCAGCATGAATAATTTTAAACATTGTTTACTTTAGTACAATGTAATATATAATTTTAAATCATGTTATGAAAGCAAAATTCTGTTATCAAAGACGGTGGCAGTTTCAATTGTTTAAATAAATTTTTTTATTTGTACAAGATATCGTTTTCGTAAGCATATATTGTGACAATGTTTACTGTAGTGATTTTTTTAGCTTTAATGGTTTTTGTATTACATTACAATTGCAATATTGGGGAATTTTCGACCATTTGGTGACCTCTAGGACGGGTTCGAAGGTCAAGGTTATCCAACATGGCGGCCGGGGCCGTGACATAATTCAAGATAGCGGGTGGGGCTACATTTGGGCGGGCGCCACACACCGACTCCATGTCCCGAAATCGGGCAAAATATACTACTCACATGACACCTAATATTGAGACAAAATTCTGATACACCGAAGGGGAAGTCAACTGAATTACTAGTTACTTTATACAATTATCGATCATTAGTTAACACAGTAGTATTTTTTCGTCTCATCGTTTGTGTCGTTTATTGTTTTTTCTGTTTGTGTCCGACATCTTTGTGTTTTCTTTCGCCTCATCGTTGTGCCGTTTGCTGTATTTCTGTTTGTGTTTTCGTATCATCGTTGTGTTGCATGTCAACGTAGGTTTCTCTTTTTACATTTGATTATTCTTATAATTTCCTTGTTTTATCTGACCAGATTCCAGTTTTGTAATTTCATGTTGTGTATGTATCCTGATGACTAATGTATACCCTGCATATTTATGTTTTCTTGTCTTATTTTTAGTTTTCTTTTAACAGTCATTTACTTCGCAATTACGTATGTCCAAACAAATAAAATCAGTCATGCACTCAAATTGCACAGTTCTTTCAAAGATCATACAAAATGTAATGTTTAACAGCTTTCAAAACATGTTGGGAGGAACTGAAAAATTCGAAAAGGTATGAGAATTCTCACTGAGTAGATGGGAATTCAAAGGAACATTTTCTGCTCAGATTTTGATCCTCTTCCTTAATTTTTTTGTTTAAATATTACTTTTATTTACCCAAATTACCATAACGTTCAAAGCAGAATTTCAGGAATCAGAAGATGTTCGTAATTCAACTACAGCTTGTTTCATTAGCAACACAATTGTTTATATTTTAAGGATCTTGCTCAAATAGGTATTATGCTGTAACTGGTTAAGTAAATGTTAATTTTTACATAAACTAGTGTGTACTAAGTTGCAAAACGGGCTGTACAAAAATATATGGTAAAATAATTTTTCTGAAATTGGTTTTGAAGTACCAGTATGTGTATGAACATATTTGAAAGTTTCGTAATTTTAAAAATATTTTCATGCAATCACCATCGGGTGATTCCTATGGAATGACCCCGTAGCAAATTGAACATGTTCTTTAAATGCCATAATATTTGCACTTCCTGGAGAAGACAAACCAGCAAATTCGAGCAAATTAATTTTAAATTCTTATTCTGATTGACTTGCATGTCATGTTTGTTTTTCCTTTAGATACATGCAATTTTTGTAATTCAGTATAATTCTAAAATGTGTTTAGATTCGTCTGCCATAGTATTTACTATCTCACTAACGGCGTGAACAACTCTTCCCTGTTCCATCTTTGAACTAGAAAACACTTTGGGAGGTTTGTGATGCTGAAATGCACTATAATATTGCCTGTGATAATGTGGATCAGTAGTATGAAGGTCGCCGACAACTCCACTGATTCTAAGTTTTAATCACTTAGACAATTCATCTTGTCGTAAACCACGCTTTTTTAGAAATTTTTTATCGAAGAGTTGGTTTATTTGGTATTTTAACAGTCCTTACTAAAGAATTTTGGCGCCAACAGTCATGATGTTTAGGGCTCCACAATTTTCTCACCACAGTTAAGTAAGTTTATTTTGAAATCAAAACACAGCACTGTAGATCTTTTTAAATCACTGGGTATTGGGACAACCAATGGCGGACACACAGTTTTGAATACACGCTAAATATATATATATATATATATATATATATATATGTGTGTGTGTGTGTGTGTGTGTGTGTGTGTGTGTGTGGACACACACGATTTGTGAAAGTGAAATGCCACATTTTCCTGTAAGTTTTTAAATAACCGATCGTGTGTCTTTTGGAGGCTTGCCTATTTAATCCTACAGATTCTTGCCGTACCTTCAAAAATTAATGTTACAAATTTCCCATAGTTGAGGAGACAGGGATTCTTCTGTTTGAATGACACCCTCAAATTCATGTGTATCTTCGGAAATATTAACTACCTTCAACACATAAAATTTGTGTTCTGCAGTTCAAATTGATAATTTAATAAGGCACTACTCAATATTAACATTTAAAACCGAATGATACAAATGTCTTAAGTAACAACAATTTTTCACATTGGGTTATGGCTACTATGCAGCGCTAGTGTCGTAGTTTGTTTCCATCATAATTATCTAGGCGGCGCTGCAGTCGACATCCGACATATTACATGTGCGCCGCCATATATGTTCCAACATCTACATGGCTGTCTGCTAGAGTGTTCTAGTATCACTATTGATGCAAGGTCAAACGAAGTTGTTTGTGATTGTGTATAGGAGAATAGACCTTATGATTTTATTTTTAGCTAGTTCAAAATTTTTAGTTCGCCGGGTGTTGGGCGTGAGCTGCCGCCCCTTGCATTACTAGACAGGTGCCTAGCCCACTTAGCTACGAGTACAATGACGACAGGACAAGGTTAAATAGTGTATACATAAAAATAACATTTTTGTAGCAGATAAATGTTCATATCTAATTTATTTTCATTAAAATGTTTAGCATACTTATGCCTTGTTGATTTTACATATACATTAAATAGACTGAGCTATTTTTATCCTAAGAAACCTTAAAGATGGCAATTGAATCATTTTCATATGATTCAAATAAAAGCACGCATGAAACCTCAAAGCGGGCAATATAATATAATAAGTTTTATGTGATTCAAAATAAATGCACGTATGAAACCTCAAAGCGGGCAATTAAATCATTTTTATATGATTCAGGAAACCTCGACTAAATGCACGCCATGAAACCTCAAAGCGGGCATTTGAATCATTTTCATATGATTCCAAATAAATATACGCACCGAAACCTCAAAGCGGGCAATTGAATTATGTTCATAGGATTCAGAAAACCTCGACTAAATACACACACCGAAACCTCAAAGTCGGCAATTGGATCGTTTTCATATGATTCAAATAAAAGCACGCATGAAACATCCAAGCGGGCAACTGAATCACTTTTACACGATTCAAAATAAATGCACGTATGAAAGTTCAAAGCAGGCAATTGCATCATTTCTTATATTGTTCAGGAAACCTCGACTAAATGCAAGATTGAAACCTCAAAGCAGGCAATGAAATCATTTTCATATGATTCAAATAATTGCACGCATGAAACCTCAAAGCGGGCAATTAAATAATTTTTATATGATTCAAAATAAATTCACGCACGAAAAATCAAAGCTGGCAATTG
>PNEQ01088992.1:0-15703 GCA_003012365.1 Medauroidea extradentata | reverse complement strand
ATTATGTTATCTGGTTTTCAAGTTTTGTATGAAGTAAAAACACGCAAATTTTGACTTTGAAGTGCCATTACGGGAAAACTAGATGAGCTAATTTTTTTCCGTTAGAAGTATGTGTACTCTCAAGTAATGTGTACAAAACTAACACTATTTCATACAAGTATAAAATTATGTTTTTTCCCCACTTGAACAACCTTAAGGTACGGAAACAGGCAGGTGGTAAGGGCTAGACTTATACTTGATTTAACAACCGTGTCGGCTTTATGTGCGGGGCGCGAAATCGGCGTGTAGTGTTTCGGTCGTTCGCATTTTCCTACTGGACTTGAAACGATGACCATACTTGCTTTATTTACGGGAAGTGCCCAATTAAATTCACGCGTGCTTTACTATTGTTATTTTACTATTCCAGTTGGTATTTTTACGTGACAGAAGTCTGAAAAAAAAAAAACCGATTTCTAGCCATTATGGGGAACTTCGAAACCGTGTTTCTAATCATGACATCCAGAATACAAATACAAAGATGCTTAGTTTTAAATGTGCTTTATTTTCGTTGATGAATATGTAATAACCGACGTTCAGTCGTAACGCATGGGAATTAGCACTGACCCAGTCAAAATTGGGCCCACCAGTAACGCCAGAAATGCGTCGGATTGAAGTTTATCTAAAAGTCTACATTGCCTTCCGTAATCAAAATGTCTACACACACAAATACACACACACACATACACACACATATACACATATATATAATATATATATATAACCATATCATATTTAATTTTCGTAAGTATACATGGAAAAAATACTTTGTAGTCGCTGCAAAATATTTAGTGGGCATTTACTTAGCAAAATTTACAGCATTTTGATATCACCACAAAAGCAATTTCTTGACACCACTTAAATGTCGGGGCCACCGCATAATTATTATGTTGTTAATACAAGTTAGTTTTTTTAACAAAGAACTCCTACAAAATTTTTCTTTCAGTGTAGTGTAGAACATTCATAAGTGTTCTTGCTTTCTTTAATATTGGAACGGTATGTGCCGTTTCATAAGGTCTGCTTCTCAATTGGTTGTGTCGGTCTGGCTTTTACTTCGACTGAAATCAGCCGCTGGCCTTTTTACAAGGAATTGAAATGTTCCGTGCATTAACTTCGTCCGCGTGCAGGATAAATGTCAACAAGCCCTGTGACGTTATTTCGCGGTCCCCGCAAATTTGCAATAGCCGGAGCGCGCACTCTTTTCAATCGCGGCTGGGTAATTACCTTCCGTTATTAGCCTATCGTCGATAATTTCGCAACGCGGGCTCTGACACTTGATTACGTAGTGATTTTACGCAATATAGATTCCTCTGTCTGGCGGCTGCATGGTTGCAAGCGACGGCGTTTTAAAAGCACGGATTTTATTTGAGATTAATAGCAGCTGGTAAAACAATAACACGCAAATAAATTTAATTCAATTTTTTTAAAATATTAAGTGCGATGCACGCACTGTAGATATTTTGTACTTATGAAAATAAAATCCTTGGAAACTCAGCTGCGAAAAAAAAATTGTTGTATGACGACAATGGTTATCTATGCAATAAAATACAAAGTATATGTGTGTAAAATTAGAAGCTATACCTTTATATATGTACTTACAGTAAGGCAAAAAAAATATATTATCAGTTTAAAAACGATACTAAACTTATTTATAAAATAACTATTGAATAAATATATTGTTCATGACATTATTTTAAAAAAATAAAATGAATTCGTGGAGGTACTAGACGCAAACCCGTATATTTCCCCTAGACTACATTTCGGTATTCGTGCTGCATGGTCATTAACGTTCATTTTCTTTAAATTTAAATTTGGTGGTAACTATTTTTATATCAATTTTGAAGCAGGCAATCAATATTAAAATTCACGTTATTTCACGAAAATTTTTTCCAGATTGTGTGCATTTTGTAGAACTATGTCCGGCAAACCAGAGATTTTCGTACCTATAAATCTTTAACTTTTTTTTTTACAAAGCTCCCACCAAGGCGATCCGGGTTTGATTCCCGGCGGGGTCGGTCCCCGGCTTTTCGCATGTGGGAATCGTGCCGGACGATGCCATTGGTCGGCGGGTTTTCTCGGGGATCTCCCGTTTCCCCCGCCCATTCAATCCGGCGCCACTTCATACTAACCTCAATCTTACCCTTCACCAGCGCTGAAGGTCTCAATGTTAAGCGCTGACCAAAACCTCACTCTCTCATTTTACAAATAAAATCTTTGTAACGTAACAAACAAACAATTTTACAAGAAAAATGTCTGTACGTTTAGAAAACTTTGTACAACTACAAACAAATGCTTTGCTTACTTAATAAAGAACATATTTGCATTTTGCACGGAATTATAAATTTTTTTCTAGTTTCGGTGAGGTGACACAGAGCCTAGTGTGCAGGCAACACTACGTACACGAGTGTCTGGTTTTTCGCGCAGTGCCACACAGATGATGGTGGAAATTTACTGTAAATATCACGTACCGTAGTTTAAATAGCTCACATAACCGTTACCAACACTGTGTGCCTAGCTGAATTTGTGTGTGCGTTTTGAAAAAAAAAAAAAATGTATGGTTAACGTGCAAATGAAATAAGTATCTCATATATAACCGGTACAATGCACGAAGTTAGAAATTTAAACAGTTTATGTAATTCTGGCACTACTGAAAAGTGTAAGGGAGCTGATATTGTTTTCAGGCACTGTCCGATATTGCCGATACCAATACTGACACTGCCTTGAGAAGGAAATTTAACATTATTGAGGGCGTAGGAAATTTATAAATATTAATTTTCAAAACACTTTGTCACAGAAAATTTTAATTGTGTTAATTTTTATTGCTTAGGTCTTACTTGCGTTCAAGATAAATGAAAATATCCAATCTGCAAACCACAAACTATTCAGTGACTCAAACATACATGCAGGCGTGTGATGAAGGATATGGTTTACTTTTTGACATATGTAATGCAATTTTGGTTTAAAATTGACGTCAGGAAAAGATGAACTGACAGTCATGTAAAGTACTCGTGACATTTTTAGGGGTGATTTTCTCTGCCAGAAAGTTGTGTTGAAAGTTGTGCAAAATGCATAGAGAGAAACTCATTTGGAATTTTAAGCTCTTACACTTCATAAAGTGGGCGGATTGGATTTATCGGCACCGGAACAGCCCTGTTGTAAACTTGTAGTCAAATGTCAGGTTCCAAAATACTCCTAACATGACAATTTAATATCAGTTACTTGATTTTATATCTGGAAGTATACATCGACGCTTTCTCCTTACCTTCCGTATCCCTCAACCCTATTGTTGCGTCTGTTTGGTCTTTAATGCAGATTTCCTAAGTGTCAGATACCACTCAAGCAATGTCACATCAGTGTTACCCAAGCAGTGCAGCACTGAGTTATTTTACACACCGTTAACGGTTTATTGCAGTAAACATCTTTCTTTAATATGAGCACTCGTTAACTGGTAAGTGACATTTAAGGCTATAACTCTACCTTAAAACCAATTTAATTTAATGGTTTTTGTGTTTAATACTGTAAGAGTTAACTGCACATGTTTACAACTAACACGTTTTAACGTAAATCATAATACAAATCCGAGAAGAGACTGCCCCAACCCATCTCCATTACTGTAGACTACCATTTGTGCTGACACGGACATGCAAACGTTTTGTGTAACGCTGGAGATTTATTGAGCAGTTTAACGAACATAATAAGATATTCATATTCTTTCACTTGCACACTTATGGTAATTGGAAAAAACTGCCCCATAGTATGGCCTATTAGTTATAAAAATAATCAGTAATTTTAATTAACTAACGCCGATGCAGTCAATGTGAAAACATAACGTAATGCAGAAGATTCACACATTGTAATATCAGTTATAAGGTTGAAATTAGTAAGTGAGTAAATAATTAAATGTAACATTGTTGAAATTAAAATATTACACAATGTTAAGAGTTATTAAAATATATTTCGAACGTAATGTGTTTAATTTGTGAGGATAAAATGAAATGCTATTAATAAATGCGGTAATAGTAAGTTATTTCGTTAAATAAAACTGATATTATCGAAATGGAAAGTTAAGATAAACGAATTACACCACCAGACACCCTTACGTAGTTGCTGCTTCATATTCACATCGGCCGCGGTTATGTAGAGGCTAGTGTGTTCGCCTCACGTCATAGCGAGCTCGGTGTTATTCCTGAATAACCTCACAGGCAGATTTTATGCATGTGAGAATTTTAACTATGAAGAAGGCCAGGGGGTGGGGTCCATTCGTGTACCCCTGTTTTCCGTTTCTGTACCAGTACCACTACATGCTCTCATTATTAACATTAATTAGGGGGAGGGGGTGAGTGTGAGGGTTTAACGGCCTTTTATCAACGAGGTATTAAGGGCGATCACGTGGCAAAAATTCATAATTTTATATTTCCTTGGTATAGTGTTAGTTTTATGGGCGTCACTTGTGACTACATTTTACACTTGTAAACATTTTTTAGCTCACATGGTTTCCCCATAGCGGCATACCAAAGTCAGAATTTGCAAGTTACAGGAAAATAGTTTTAATAAAAACCAAGTTACTTACTCGAATGAAATAAATTACACTGAAATGAGTTAATTTAGACTATATGCTAAATGATTTACAAACACAAAATGTAATTCCTTTGTACGTTTTAAAAAAGTCCGAAAATGGTGAAAGTTTACCTCATTTATGGCAATTTTTAAAGAAGACAAAATGACTGTGTTGTGTGTTTTTAAATTTTTTAGCGTAGTCCCCATAATATCAAATTTCAGTGTAAATTGTTTCATTCTAGTAAGTCACTTGGTTTTTGTAAACCTATGTTCCTGTAACTTGCAAATTTTGTCTTTGGTATGCCGCTATGGGGAAACTATGAGAGCTAAAAAATGTTTACAAGTGTAAAATGTAGTCACAAGTGACGTCTATAAAACTAACACTATGACAAGCAAATATAAAATTATGAAATTTTGCCACGTGAACGCCCTTAAGAGCCAATGAGGGTGAACGATCCGAAGACAAGGAAAGGAATGTAATTGAGCGATACGTGCAGCTCTTGACAACTAAGAATTGTAAGCCGATGAAGATGTCGACCCCGTAGCGCAGTCAGTAAAGCGCCGGTCTGTAGCAAGAAGTCCCCGGTTCGCATCTGGGCCTGGGTATGTTAGTTGTGTTGTCCTTCATCTCTTGTCACCCTCATCGGCTCTTAATACCTCGTTGCTAAAAGGCCGTAATACCCTCACACTCACCCCCTCTCCCAATTAAGGTGAATAATGAGAGCATGGAGTGAAAGTGGTACTGGAACTTTCTTCATGTATTAGCCCCAATTCCAACGTGCTGACAATCTATTTACTTATCCAGGAATCACACCTATTTCGCTATGATAGGAGGCGAGCGCACCAGCCTCTTCATAACAGCGGCCGCTGAGAATATGAAGCAGCAACTACGGAAGGGTGCCTGGTGATGTAAGTTATTATCTTAACTTTCCATTTCGATAATATCAGTTTTGTTTATTGAAATAACTGACTGCTACGGCATTTAATAACAACATTTCACTTTAGCTTTGCAAATCAAACCCATTGCATTCGAAATACAATTTAATAATTCTAAACATTGTGTAATATTTTTATTTCATAAAAGTTACATTTAATTACTTACTCGCATACTAATTTCAACCTTATAGCTGATTTTCCAATGTGTGAATATTCTGCATTACGCTATGTTTTCCGATTTACTGTATCGGCGTTTGTTAATTAAAAATACATGTCTTTACTAATTTATTGGACGTACAATGGGGTAGTTTTTCCAATTGCGGGTGATATTTTTGTCACCCATTAATATTTTTTTACCTCGTACAAATTTGAGCCATCTTTCAGAACCAATCACATGTTTTGTGAAAGTGATTATTTTACCCCACGAAGCTGTACTCTCAGTGACTTGAAATGTGTTTTTAAAAGTGATGACACTAATCACCTTTGGTATGTACAAATTTCGTTCCACATAGACCATTACTTTTTCCACCGTCAGTAAATGCTTAGCTCAGGGTAGAGTACAGCCAAATTTTCATTAAAAATGCGTAACTTTTAGACGGTAGCGAATCGGACTATACAAGTTCGGTTTACTTTGTAGGTTTTGGGCCTCTCTATCACCCGCCCCTTTATTGACGTCTACTCCAGGTGTTCGTATACATCCTAAATAAAGTGTAAAAAAAATGTGCTTACAAATTGGGCGACCTAGAAAACAGTATTTTAAAACGGTTTAAATAAGTATGTTAACAATAGAGTTAGCTTCAACGCTCGAAGACTTGTATAGTTTAACCAGCTGCGGCAGAATAGTGGTTTAACCGCTCACGATCGTTTAATTTCCGAGCTCGATATCCAGCGGATTCATCCCGCAAGTGGGAAACGTGGTGGACGTTGGCTCTGGCTGGTTGGTTTCTGTGACATTTCCGTTTCTTCCAACTTGCATTTTGTCGCTGACCATATTCGTTACACCGCAAACATATCCGTAGCGTGGTCGGCAGCGTGCCGACCAATGGTCCAAGAAGTCTTGGGTTAGAATCCCAGCACGGGCATGGATGTTTGCGTCGTTACCATAGGTTTAGATAGCTTGCAAGCCATTCCCTACTAATCCTAATGTCATAAAACCTTGGGACCTAATTTAACCTCCAAACAAAATTACTTATACGAAGAAATACTTAAGAAACCACTTTAAAACATTTTTAAGTTATGAAAATTGTTTGTAAAGTTTTCAAGAAATACTGAGAAGTATGCAAAAAGCATTGTTTGTTTATGACTGAACAGTGGTAGTGTACTATAAATAAGCTTGGTATATTTGTAAAATATCTTTTAATAGGGTATTTACCACCGATTTATTGAAAGTTTTAAAACAAACGATTTGAAAACCAGTTTACAGAAGAAAATGTAGTAGAGATTCAAAAAAACATTTTAGGAAGTAGCAGAGGATTTATGTTTTCTGAACACAATTGTTTGAAACCAATTTTCAATTATTTTTATGTGTGTTTGGAATATTTTTGATCACCTTTAATAATGCATTTTTTTTGTACCTAGTCAACCGAACAGATAAATAATTAGACTATGCTTACATGACATTTTTTCCTTGTAGAAGTACAGTAATTTTACAGTGCTGTTTCCTTTGTTCAATCTTCTCGTTTTGTGGGTTACGAACATATCTCTCGGATAGTGGTACCTGATTTAACTATGCCCCAGTGTTCCCTATTTGAACAAGAATTTTTTAAAAAGAAAACAAATATGTATGCTTATTATTGAAGGAAGCTTCATGTAAAAAAAGAATAATGAGATAAATTTAAATAAGATGACCATATTCCAGTTTTGGAATTTCATGTTGTGTATGTATCCTGATGACTAAAGCATACTCTGCTTTTTATGTTTTCTTGTCTTATTTTTACTTTTGGTTTTCTGGTGACAGTCATTTATTTCGCAATGGAGTATATCCATACAAACAAATCCAGTCGAAATGTAAAATTTGATAGACTAAAACACAGACCCAGTTTCATACTGTTGCACACCTTCACGCTTCTGGCAAACACACTTACATCACCCTACTAAGCGTAATAGGTATTTTGAAACAAATTTCTGGAGTATTAACATTTTATACTTTACAGTTTATTGTTTCGGGGAAATATTTCCAGAAATATTTCTATCACTACCTCATATCCCCAGAAATATACCAACAAACTTCACTATTAAAATCTGTATGTATGTACAAGTTAATAACTATACATTTTAGAACAAACGTGTTTAGTATTGCAGATAAATATTACAGAAACCAAATTTCCAAAGTATTATTTTCAACTTTAAGCATATTGAAGTATATAAATTAAACAGTTTGCCGATGTTGTTCTGGTTTTACATAGAACAAATAAGAAATCGGGTCCTCGTGGTTTTCATTTAAAATATAGTGGAAAATATTAGATGCTGTACTTTTCAACGCTGCTACCTACCTGTAAGTTTGAAGGTTGGAAGTGAAACACCAAATAGGGTGACGTTGAAGCTGGCAAATCAAACGCCGCATCCTAGCAACGAGCCAAGCGCTAAACTCCAGTGCAAGGTTCCTGCCGATACATTTTCGCTCCTGGACTTGAAGCGGTGACCATATCATTACATTGGTGGAAAGTCTGTATCAAAGTACGGTACACGCTTCTATTGTCACCTAGGGCATAAATGGGGGAAATTTAATAACAACAAAAACCTTCAACCTAACATTAACCTGCGGGGAGCCATCCACCACCAATCTGTTAAAGGCCAGATCAGACGCCTCAAAAAACTCCAAACTAAACTTTATGGTAAAAAAAAACAAGTACCGCAAAACAATAACCAAGGGATAGCTAGAGATAATCATGTTAAAGGGGAATGAGATCTTTCAAGGGACTGCAAGCATTTCTAATAATCTACAAATAATTACTTACTTACCAAAATTTAAGCCCTTACTGTTACTTATTCTACTAGGGGAAAATAGTACCTAACAAGAGCAATTAATTATATAAAGGCAAATACCAAGAAACACAACTCTGTATTAACTCACAAGGTTTACAAAAGTGATTCTTCAGCTCGAACGCTGAGCAAACAGTTTTACAATAGATGGGCCTCAAGTGATTACAATTACAATAATTTGTGTTACAACATCAAAACAAACGAGTGACGGTTTCTGCCACGAGGGGAAACACAAAATATTATCTTTAAATTTAATAATTATTAGGGATTTGATTAGCAACTATACATTAAACACCAGATAACTTCACTTAGGGACACATTACTGTACGAATAGAAAAAAAGGGGGGGGGGGGTTCAAAGACACAATTTGGAGACTGAATGACATTACATTAAAGTACGTAACTCTATAAGTGCGACTCTGTGTGACTACATACATGTGACTCTCAGCTCGGACCTACTTTCCTACTAACACACAAATAGGCTACTGAACTGATAACATTTTGTACCAAAGTCCCTCGGGGTTCCTCCTACCCTCAGTCTCGACGAAGGAATCAATCGGTCGAAGACCAAGTGGTGACGACGAAAGACACAAGACTAAGGACCCCGAAACGTTTCACGACAACTCTTTTATAAACTCAGGCTCGAAAAACACTTCCTGGACGTTCAAACGACTGCGCACGTGGTCAAACAAACAGATAACGTTCAAAGAAAACCAACGGGAGTGTCGATGTTATTATCCCAGAACATCTGCGCAGCGCTGAAGTACCAACATACGCAATTCCAGGACTGCAAACCTGGATGACATCAAGCCTGCCAACTTAAACAGGTTGTTTTCTTGGGTTCCTACCGAGAAGCACTAAGGGAAGGAGAGGCGGCAACAATCTACTCTAGCTTTTCTTGGTCCGGCTGTGCGGTAAACCTACGTCATCCCAGCTGATAACCAGAGACCTAATCAAAGCACATCGCATTAACTAGCCTGCACGTGGCCCATGAGTACCGTAAACATAGCTCATGAGCTATTATTTCGCTGGGCGCTCAGTGACGTAACCAAATGCAGGTGGACAAAGTGCTCGACGCGCGCACAAACCCTGCGACAAGAAAAGGCACTACTTCACTAGAAGGCTACAAAGAAAATTACACGTGTGTTGTGTACAAAATTACGATTAAATCTTACATCACCCAGCTCTACTCGGGATAGCAGTGGCCTACGTGAGCTGTATCACGGCCGTACCGTGAAACAATCGCCTATCTCAGGCATAACATGTAGATGTATTAGATGGGAGGGGGGAATTTGACAAAAAAACTTTAATATACAACTAATGGTATACAGCAGCTATTATTAAAAAAGCTAGAGTTCAATAATACATGAAGTGAGGAATTATTTAAAGCAGGGATCTTAACAAAAAATTAAGGTATCTTTAACAAAAACTAAAATTAGAAAAATCACTTCATGACAATATCCGAGTTTTACGTACTGGCGGTTAGTCCATTTTGAAGTACGGCTGTCTGAAACAAACGTATGTATATGGACATCTGTCTTTCGCAACTATTTTTTATCTGTATAATTTGGTTTCTATGCCTCATATACACATCAACAGCTTTTCTTCATGGTTATTGGCAGCGTGTCTTTGGGTAGAGACGTCTCTTATTTGATTACACCAATCATAACAAGTTTTCATTGATACCACGCGCCTGTGTTTAGTGGACAGAACCCTATGTTGCTGAGAGTTAAAATGTCCAATCACTGACCTCGAAACAAAGCTCTAGGTGTGCACGTAGACTTGCCATACGTCCCGTATTGTACGGGATTTCCCGTATTCAAGACCAAAAATCAGTGTCCCGAATTGCCATCGCACGGGACGTTAATAATCCCGTATTTAATATTGTGTGGTATAATGTTTACTTTATCTGTATGTGGCCGCGCTGCCGCACAATGCTCTATGCGAGGTTAGACATGGGTACAGTAGATAGCAGCAGCTAACAGTAACGGAAACACAACTATCGCGAAGAAATGTTGTAAATATGATGCTTGTGCTGCAACTTCAATCGCAAATTAGTGAATTAAAAATATGTGTGTATAATATTTTAAGAGGGATTGATCCCTGTCAGATTGGTTTTACGGTTTTTCTTATAAATCAGGGAATAGACACATTGTTTTACTTTCTTCACGCTGACAAGGCATAGTTTATTGTTTCATTCACTGTTTGGAATCCATACGGCATTGTTTCTGTTAATTTTGTGGCCTCTGTAGTCGCTCTCGTAAATAAAGCAATTTTTCCTTTTAAGCTGTTTCCCGTTGCAAAATAATGAATATATTATGTTTCCAGGAATTATGGAAAATCGATTAAGTTTGTATCTATGCCCTGACGTGACAAAAATTTTGATATATCGACTGGAATAGATGTTATCGAGAAAAAAAACAGATAAATCCAAGGTGGTAGGTAATTTAAATTGTATTACTTTATGAAGAAAATAAATGAAAGGTATTAATACTGTTTTTGCTATATAATGGCTTGATATTAATTAGCACAGTATATTGTTCTCATGTCAGTCTCAATCATCACTTTTACCTTAAAAAAAAGTGCTGCAAAGTGTCCCTTATCAATGTTCTGAAAATCTGGCAAGTTTATGTGCACGTAAGGTATTGAAACCTATTAGAGCAGTCATCTTTTCGCGAAAATCGAGGGTCCCTATGTAGCTATTTAAGTGGTCTTATAAAAAGTGTCTTGAATGAGAATGGTGTTTAAACAATTACTACAGACCTTCGCATTTTCTTTATGGCACAAGCTGGAATTCCAACAACTTTAAGTTTGTATCACTTTAACAATTGAATAGCATTATGCAGAAAGAGACCATCCCACTTAAATGTAATTTGTTATTTTGTTAACTAATACATCTAATTTTCAAATACCCTGTATCTGCTTGAGTTTGGTTGCTTAGCTACTGAAGTTTTAATGTATAATATTCCACGAGCTTCTTTTTTGTCTATCCTTTACATTTGTGGCTTGTATGCCTTCTGCATAACACCATTCAATTGGCCTCTGAATTATCTGGCAGCTCCTGATGTCTCTGAGCCAATAATGAAAATTTAACTAATACAGACCTATATCATGTTAACAGTAAGCATATAATGATCATCTGCTGTTTTCTTCGTTTCACAAACATTCTTGCAGGCTATCCTACAGGTCGGTGAACCCGCGAATTTTTCCCATCTCTAACAATCACACTCCGTCGTCCATCTCCGAAGTGCGCTTTATTTTTGCATATTGTCGCGAATAGTCACACGTGCTACAGTTTCGTAGAAATCGTACTTGCGAACACACTGCAACACATTTCAAATACGTGGTAACTCAGCCCTAAAGTAGAAACACTGGATTATTGCCAAGCTCCACCTTTGCATAATTATTATTTTTTGTCATTACTTTAAACTTAAATGAGAGCAGATTTCACATTATTCTGTTTGCTGCTATGTTTAAAATGAGAACTGCAATGATAGCAACTTTCTTTTTCAAAAACAAGAAATTATACGGTTTGGACTATCATCTCGAAACAAACTTTCGTTAGTTACGTAAATAAATAAAGCCATGGTTTTTTTTTATTTACTCTCTTGAAGAAACTAGCCAATATGGCGAAAACTATATTAGGCAAAACTGCAAGTAAATTTTTTGAGATCTTCTTTCGTTTAGATTTTAAATAAAATTACTGTATAAACAGTAGGAACATGCCTTAAACCATATTTTTACTATAATTTGATAAGCTTTTATTTAAGGCCATGGTCCTTAATTTCTGCTGTTTTCAAGATAATAACTTTTTTTCCTTAACAGGGACAGATATAAAAAAACTGTTGCACAATTACATATTAAAAATTGTATTTACTATGTAATATAAGTTTCCCTGGACAAAAACAAACCAAAATATATAACGATCTGGCTAAATAGTACACTAATGAGAATTTACTTAATTGCACAATTGGATAGAACCGTTGTGTATTTTGTGTTGAAAAAATTAGTTTACACAGTATACATTGTTTAAAAATCAGTATATTTGCTCTCGTTTAAAATTTTAGAAAAATAATTATTGTAAAAGCAGTAGAAGTTATGGATCATGATCTTAAGGAGGTGTATCAGTTGGCATTTTGTATTATTTAATTTTCAGTTTTTTTTAATTTTGTGAAATGAATGTCAAGTAGGCAGTTGCGACATTTCAATTCATCTTGCGCTTGAGTTCGAGTGTAGCATTTGAACTTATTATATGTGAATATAAGCCACAATCAGTAAAAAAAAAAAAATATTCTCTTTGTGTTCAACTGACTGATGCATAAAAATACATTAATAGTTCAACTGCTATGCTTGTACCGTAGCACAAGTTAAATTGAATTTATTCTGTAACCGCAATTTCTGAACTTTTCTTATCACAATTTAAAAAAAATGATAAATTAAATATCCTAGTATTGGGTAAAATACCCCACCTTAAAGGGCTTTACACAAATAAAAACTTAAATAGTGAGATGTAGACGTAAGAAATTAGCAGTAGAATCGCAAAAAAATTAGCGTACACAATTTCGAGGTTACTGCCTAAGTTCAGCCAGACTTTCAATTCGTATTTTAGCTGTGTTGTTTATACCGAGCAGTATGGCTTAGACGACTCATTGCGAGGCATGCAAACGAGGTTCTTAGAGCACTTTCAACTAGAAACTGAATTTAAATGCAAATTAAGTATATTTTCTTTAAAAAATACCCCTTCTTGTATTTTATTGGTTAAAGCAAGATGGCAGTTATCGAGTGAAATACGAATGTCATCATAGGAATACCAACCGGTACTCTGATTTATCGAACTTAAGATTTCCACTGCCAAACTTAATAATTAAGCAGTAGTAATTCAATTGTGTGTGCTTCAATTTAAATTAGTATGAGTGAAAGAAATAATTCTAAGGCCTACTGCTTAAGTGTTATTGCTCATGTTTCTCACTGTGTAAAAACGAAACTGTTGGGAGTGATGGCGTTTATGTAGTTATTTCCCCGGTGTTGTATTCGTAGTGCGAGGTAGGAAACAGACTAATGTCGCCCAGGCACGCGTCGGACTGGCACTTGTAGGGATGCACATTCGTCGCTGGCGATATTCCTTCCCTCCCTTGGACATCTAGAGCTGGCATTCACAGTAACTCCGCTCGCTCACGTCTCCTGACAGTGCAGGATATAAAGTCCCTCCCAGTGGTGGCATTGTACTCGTAAGCGGATTAACAACTTCGTCCTGCTGCCGGATTGGTCGCACCCCTCTTCCAACAATCCTCGCTTGATATTGTAGCCTGGGCGCCTCTGTTCGGTAACGAAGCGATACCAGTGTCTACCGACACCGCCCTAGTGAGCGATACTGGTACAGTTTCAACTAGAGTGAAATGACGTAACTCCCTGGACTAGCATATAGCTTAAGTAAGTCTCTTTGCTAGCAAGAGAATTATGGTTGGTTCACAATAACAAATCAACCACGTGACATTTATTACACAACAGTAGATGAAGTGCACGACCAGAAAAAATAATTCACAATAATATCAGTGACATTTTTCGATAAATCGGAGATATCCGTTGCAGTATGGAACACAACCCAAGGCCATTAAAGTATTTTTTAAGTGTAATCTTATGTGGAGATAACAGAAAATATCGGACCAAAGTCTCAATAAACTGCACATTGTAAATATTATTTACAATATAGAAACATTGCTTTTAACATCATAATTTAGGTTTTCTAGCTTTATTTTAATCTTGTATAATTTGTAAGCTAAACAAACATTGTGGACATTCAGTAAATCATTCGCAGTGATTGGTTGTTGTCCTATGCATTCTCATAAAACAATTAAATATTACTATTTCCTATGTCAACATCTCTATGCACACTACCAACTTTGAGTAGATGTGAATCAGCAGGTAAGAAAACTTGAGTGGTTACTTCTTGAGCGAACGACCTATGTTATATTTTTACCATAAAGTTATCAACTGCGACTCCATCTTTAAACATAACAGTGGGTGGTAGGTAAGAAATGAAAAGAATTCAAGTTTTAAGCTACATGTTTTTAAAAGTACGTATGGCAAATAAAACATAACAACCCTAGATAACTACATCGACAAGCATTGCGAGCAAACACTTACCCAGAATGATGCATTTAATAAGTGTGATCTCTTGCGTCGTAATAAGATATACGACATTTCTCTGTCAGCAATTGTTCTTCAGAAGTACATTACTAGAGGAAAATTTTTGCTCAGAACGTGGGTAAAGTTTTTGTCTAAAGTTGTTATTATTAATTTTTGCAAATTTGCTTCGAGGAACTTAATAATTTCAAACTGATGTTTTTAGCGCCGAAATATGTACCATGTCTGCTTTAAAAAAATTTGAAAATTTTCAATTAATTCTATTATACTAACGTCAAATCAGTCAGTCAGTTGCTGTTAGAAAAACCTTATTAATCTTCAAAGAGTTTAAAAAATATTCCGTTCTCCTGTGGGGAAAATCCAATAAAAATTTATTAACACAGTGGTTGAAGTGAAAGAAAATAAACTTGGTGACTTGTCGGATTTTACGGTTTTGTAAATTTTTGCCAAAATTGGAATGGAAACGATTGCGAAAGAAATAGTGGCACTAAAAACATTTATTGTTATAAGTACAAACATTGCTCGTGAATGTAATCTCATTATTTGTGGACATAAAAAAAACAGAGCTTCAAATATGAAAACATTGTAAACATACAAACATTTAATATACCTATTAAATATTTTTGTCAGTTTCTAGTGAAATTTACAGTGCTGATTTGAAACTGAAAAAGATTGTAGGGAAATAATTTTCGAATTTTTTTGTAAAAACCCAATAAATATTTACAGACTGAAGACAGGACTAGTGACTGGATGTAGGTATATGGACATATTTAATTTCGATGTAATTGATTATTTTGCTTATTTATGTATATATATATGTATATACGTGTTCTTGTACATAATCATTACCTTATTTGAATGTAGGCACCAAGTCTTCCACAATACCACAGCTGAAACTCACAATAATGTAATCGAAATAGTGTTGGTAGTAAAAATGTAATTTATTTCAATGACAAAGAAAATGTAATGTATAATCATATTTGACCTGATGAAAACTTGAATATTGGTGTTTCAATTATATAAAATCATTTTACTTGGTATCCACAATT
>PNEQ01088991.1:0-26965 GCA_003012365.1 Medauroidea extradentata | reverse complement strand
GGACTGCTACTACTACACGGTCGACATTTTCGAACCAGTGAATATACATCCGCCCTCGGCCGTTGTCGGAGCTGAAATGAATACCCCTACCCCTTCATACAGCGGCAGTGGACTCGCCCGACACTTCTTGCAGTTCTACGGGCCTGGTTGGTCGCTTCCTCTAATGGTGAAGGAGAGGGAGTAGGAGCATCTGCGCAGATCGAAATTGTAGCGACTCGTTTTGTTTGTTGTCCCACTATATAAGGGCGATGTTGAAGCGAACATCGACGTGCAGAGCGCTGAAGTAACGTGCTAGATTCACGCCGATCTGTTTTTAAGGCCATGATCATTCATTTTTTTTTCAAACAATTGCAAATAACTTGAATATTTTTAACCAAATGCTTTGAAGAAATTAGAGACCGTGTACACTCATACGATACACAATTTTGTCAGAGTGTTTTTTTAAATAATGTACCGTTTGTTAGCAAAAAGTTATTTTGCTTCATTTTGGCTTATTGTTACAACGAAATATGTGCTATTTCAGGGGCAAAAATTTAATAATCTGTTTGGTGTATTGCAACAGAAAAATTCTGATACAAACGATGTCATATATGTGTTAAAACTGCCAGAATGAATATTTGATACAGGTATTAATTTTCATTTTAAAAAATATTTTTGAAACCACTGCTAAACTAAAGAGCGAGGCCTTAATATGGGACCATATACTTTAATTGGTGGAAAGTTTATAGCAAAGTTCAGTGCTCGCTCGTGTCTGAGTTTCACATACATTCGATTAGTACGTTTTGAAGTACGGCAGTCTGAAAAGGCAGTTTATAATGTTGGAGGGTTTCCCAACAATGCTTTTAATTAGCGCGGTGTCCTAACAATGACATTTCGTGCTAAACGTGTCAGAAGTGTGTTTTCTTTTCGTACGTTGGCATAATGGGCACATGCGGAACAGTCCCGCCGTTAATCGAAGTCTTATAGCCGGATTCACACCAGTCACCGTGGTTTCGGTTTCCGCTTATTTAAGTTTATTAAGTTTTGTGTCATTGTCTCAAATGACCTCGTTTATGGTGAAACTAAAAGCTGGCTTGACTAATTCTGTTATTTTTAGTTTCCTTCTCTCTTTTGTAACATGGACAGTTCTGTCACATTAAAAAAAACATTTATTGTATTGTGAGAAGACTTTTGTCACAGAAGAAATGCTCAAATGGGCAATAAAGTATGTTTTAGTAATTGCAGTAAAGGTGATTGTAATTTTACGCAGGGAAGGTACGTACCTGCAACTGCAGGCCTACATTAATGTTGGTTTGGTTAAGACTTACAAATGTAGGTTAACAAGATGTACCAGCATGTGTCGCATGTCTACTTTTTATATATTTGAGAACTAAACTTTTGTGGGCGCCATTCTGCCCCTGTACTTCGTTTTGGCAAAAACCTTAGTGGGGGACACTCATAACAACGCACCAAATTTTAATCGCAATCTTAAGGTTCCTATCTACCTGCGCTGAAAACACTTCGCAGCATGTTGCGATTAATAATTTTTTGAGTAAACTACTCTACGCGAATTACACGTATATGTCTACGAAAAGAACGCACACTTCAAAAAAAGGTTCTATACGTTTAAAAATTAGTATAGCTTATTAGAAATATTATTTTTAAGACCCTCAAAATGGTTAAAACCGGCTTTTTCAGACTGCTGTAACTAGAAATATATCGGCCTGATTCGAAAAACGCCATGATAGAAGCATGCGTTAGACTTTGAACGATAGTTTCCATAAATAAAATGACATGGTCACCGCTTAAAGTCCCATAGGAAAATGATTAATAGTAAAGGTCCGCATGCCAGTTGCGTGGCAGGCGCGTTGAGACGATACTGCGGTACATACGCCGGCTGACGATGCCCTAATCGCGTTATCGATGTTGTGCCTCACACACACTAACGCAGCCTCCCTAGATAATAACCTTATGTAATAATGCTATAGGAACGGACAGAAAACGAACAAACATAAGTCAAATACATAAAATTCTCGTGTCACAGTGTTTGTTTCGATACTTCTCCGAAACGGCTTAACCGATTTCAATGACATTTTGTATATACATTCGGTAGGTCTGCGAATAGGCTTTTATCTATTTTTTATACTCCTAAGTGCTATTGTTTAGTAAATATTTTTAATTTATTTTTGTGACATAACAACGTTTGTCGGGGCAGCTAGTTTTTATATAAGACAGCTTAAATAGTAATATATATATATATATGAGAAATATTTGAATTTGTATATTTTTGTGTACATTTCCTGAGAGAATCCACAAATATGGTAAACCTACCCTTTCATGATACTAAGGCATTGAGCTTCTGTATCAGGAATATGTTAAACATTGTGAACGTTAGCCACTTATCGCGGAAACTGCACATGCTTGCCATGTGCTGGTAACCTAGTGAACTGAATGTATAGATCCTTCCCAAAGGGGTTTGTCACGATTCATGGTCGTGGCTAGACGGGATAGATACTACCGATTTGCTGTAATAATATAATAGTATGCTGACTTATGTTGTTATCGGAACAAAATGCCATCGGAACCTGGGGGCGTGCTGAAAGTAAGGATGACTTACTAGCTCAGCGCGTACCTGATCGCCTCGTTCAGAAGACTCTGTACTTAGCCGTTGGACGTTGTCCTGGCGTGTCACGCGAATATTTTTTTACGCGAAACCGCTGAACTTACTCTTATTGTTGTTATCTATAAAAAGAACACCCATTTTAAACTACGTATGTCACTTTTTGAAAATTGTTATTAACATGATTTTGCTAAAAACGGGGTTTTTTTAGACTGCTGTAACTCTGAAAATACGACACGAATCCGTAAATTGCAATATGAGGTACGTGCATTGGTCTTTACTTCATACTACGCAAAAATAAAATTTTAGGGTCACCGCTTAAGAGGGCGTGCTACATAATTCAACGATAAAAGCATTAATCTACAACTGTAGGTTTCTTGAGGCCAATTTCCGAAAAGTAAACAATGGCAATCCTAGACAATAGTTTTAGCCAACGTTTTAAACAAAATTGTTTCCAGTGTTACGAACTTCTGAGGCACAATCTCTGACGCCGGAACCTCGTGCATTTAACTGCGGCCCAAGAGATCACGCGTAACGAATTAGTAATTCTGGATGAATATTTACTCATAAAGTTGGCAAATAACATTATCTAGGATTGTCATTGAGTATTTTATCCATACTGGCTTCGAAAAAAGCGTGGAAATCAATTGATGTTACAGCGTTTATTTATCTGCCACGCACTCTTAAAGTCTCACAGGAAAAATAGTTCTAGGAAAACACTGCACGCCAGTTTAGCGCGCTGGGAATAGAGACCATGTGCCTATCGTCGAGAGTGGTGCTCTGGCTCTTATCACTCCGCTGTTCCCGCGCGTCAAACGCGGAAATTTCAAACCGGTACACATTACTCTTAAGCATTTGGCGCTCAAGTAAAGCCAGTATTCCCGTCGCTGATTCGCCTTAAAATCCGTGACAACTTTTTTTTCTTCAAGAAAATTGCCACTTGAAAATACTTAGCTTCCTACCCCAGAGAACTGGCAAGAAGAGAGTTACAAAGTTATTATTAACTGGGGGTTCTCTCAAGATTATGCTGCTCTTATTTAGGGTTAAATGACTACTAAGACAGTTATGGATAACAGGCATTTACTCTACTTGAACGGTATGTATACGGAATACAAAATGGTTACAATTAGTTGTTATAATTAACGAGGTGAGCGCAATATTTACTGATTATTAATACATTGAAATAAGTGGAGAGATATCATATGGTTGCTGCCACCTAACATCATCTGATTACCTTACCGAATCTGGACTGATGAAGTAGACGGCATCGACGAACGAGCACACCCCCGCCGAGACTCGAACCCCGAGCCCCGGAAGAGAGCTGTTGGTGGATGAGATTTGACGGGTGACGGACCCGGTTTACTGGGTATCAAGGCGTTCTATTGGCCAGCTTATTCTCATTATTGCGCCCCTACGAGGGGGTGAGGTGAGTTGATGTTCTCCTATATTTCCCAATGCTGGCCTCTCTCTCTCTCTCTCTCTCTCTCTCTCTCTCTCTCTGTCTCTGTCTCTGTCTCTGTCCAGCTTGTTAGGCGATATCATAACAAGGTATAGACATTTACATGTTGTAGCCTATTAAATTTTGGCAAGGTTTGGTTATATATCGCACCTATATGTCATCACTGACTTTTTTGTTCATCTCGGTTCGACCCACATAACTACAGGATTTTTAGGATTTGGATTTTCAACACCACGGAAACTAAATAAAATAAAATTTTCACCTTTTCCAAAAATCTTTCAGTATCACATTCCTCATAATTGAATCGGTGATTTAAAAAACTACCCAAGTCCACACTTCTACTAAAATGGTAGTCTATTATTACTGCAGTTTGTATGTAGTATTGCCTGTGTTTTATTGATTGGTGGAATAACACCACACTTTCTCTTTTGCTGCTGCATTAGATGTCAGCTAATGACCGTAGTTTTTACACTATTAGTTTTTTTCCTTATCCAGAATTTTTTTCTGTATTGGGTTGTTTTTAAACTCGCCGATTAAATATTTTTCTAATTTGTTTATTCTTTATTCTTACTGCCATATGTTCCTCGTCTGAACACAGAAAATGGACTTTGTCTAAAAGCAATTAGGTGACGAGTTTCAGCTAAGACAAGATAGCATGTAAATTCCTATTCTTGCTCGCGTGAGAGCTCTCGGGCATCATCTTATGTTTGCTCGCTGACATAGTTAACTGTTTGTTACAAGGGAGGGGATCTCTAGTTAAGGCGCACGGGAAAAATTATTTTGTGTCGGGTATAAAATATTTTGTGGGTATTTGCCAGTGCAAAATTTATTTTGTGCTCACCACAAAACCATTTTGTTGACACCACTAAAATATTGTGGCCACCACGAAATTATTTTGTGGTTCCTACAAAATAGTTTTGCAGGGAAGAATTCCTACAAAATGTTTCTTTCAGTGCGGCCCACTGATGGCGCTCGAACTTCGTACAGCATGTTCGGAGATAAGTTTCTTCTGAAAGACCAGTAAATGTGCGTTCGTATTACTAAAAGAAAACGCATTTCACACTATCTGCGAGTATGACTTTGAAGAAACCACGCACATTTGAAGGACCATTTTTTAAAGTTCTCAGATTCTGCTAAAAAACTACTTTTTCTGATGGTTGTTTCTCATGATTTATGTACAGAATTAAATCAAAATTGAGGTCTACAACTGCATTGGACTTTGCTACAGTGACGTGTTCAATAAAACAATAGGGTCACCGATTAAAGTCCCACAGTAAAAATGTTATGGCTCTACTACTGCGCGTGTATTTACGACTTTGGGCGTAGAGTCGATATTACAACACATGTTCCGGGCCGGCGTCGTTCGTAGCGCCTTGTCGATTTTCCTCACACGCACAAGAAGCACATCCTTCGCAGGTGGCCGCCTTAAGGCGCCCGTCTACCTGCCTCTCAAACTGCGTTGCAGTGTGTTTGAAATACACATTTTATAAACAAACTATTCCACGTGTGCTCACGCGGGTTTCGCACGAAAGGAAACAACATTTCAGTCCGGTGCGAAATACAACTTTCAACACATCACGTGTGTCGCAAACAGCATTTTTTAAGCCCTTCAACATGGCCGAAAGTGGCATTTTCAGACTGCCGTGCGTCACAATATTGTGGACGAATGTCTGCGAAACTAGAATAGGGCCCTGCGTTGGACTTTCCTTAAAACTTTCCACAAATACAATGATAGTGTCGCCGCTTAAAGTCACATATGTACACGCAGCACGACGAAAACACTACGCGCCGGTTGAGAGCCTTTTGCGTAGCGGTGATCAGGTGCTTGATTCGCGTGCCAGTGCCGTCCTTATCGCTCCCTCGCTTCTTAGCCTCCAACGCGGAAAATAGCTCTAGGTAGACGAGCGTCTTAAGATTTCAAATCCTAAGGCCGGGTCTCACTCTCGCCCACTCTGGTTCACTCTTCAAACAAATTGAGACAGCCACCCTCGGATTCACCCTCGAAGCACTGCAGCCTACTGTGAGAAAAGGAAAGCAATAGACATATTTCCATACACTTATAAAATAAAACTACACCGTGCACAGACACGTCGTGTTTCTCTCGATTTTGAATGAAAACAAAGATGGCTTCCCGCAGAGTGGGCGAGAGGGTGCAGCGAGGGAGCATCGTCGCTCAGTCTGGTTCACTCTCCCTTTCGCCCACTCTCCCTCTAATTTGGGACAACAGAGAGTACACTCTGTGACGTCAAGACGGGGCGAGGGACTGTTCTCTGGGTTATTTGAGGCACAGCCTAAATCAAAACTGCAGTGTGAACCATCAGGCAGACGCCCGAGACTGAACTCGATACTGCGAACTCGTGGTTGTAAACGTCCCCATCCTTCCGCAGCGGCAGACGTTAGCGAAATTTGCAATCAATACTGATGATTAATGTAAGTGTGTTAACGTGTGCACGTACATAATATATGGGCTCTCGCGCCACGGGCGAGTGCACATGCATGTAGTATTAACACACGTGGACGCGCTGAGGGCAACGTCTTTAATAATGTATGGGCAGAGAGTCAAGAGGTGGGCTGGTTCTGGAATACAATGTAAGCGAGGCCAGTTATATGCCCTGACGTAGTTATCTGTGTAGAACTGCCTCTTAAGGCCTTGCCCTTTAGTTTTGCAGAGATTTCGAAAATATTTTTTTAACACAAATTAATCCATTATATCATAAATTCATTCTGGCAGTTTTAACACTTATATATTACCGTTTGTATCTGAATTTTTCTGTTGTAATACACCGAACGAATTTTTATATTCCCCCCTCCCTGAAACATCGCAGATTTTTTTAGTCTAAATAAGCTAAAATTAAGTTAAAACAATTTTTTTTTGCTAGCAAACGGTACATTATTAAAAAAAAAAAAAAAAAAAAATACGCTCTGGCAAAATTGTGTATCGTATGACTGTAAGCAACCTCAAATTTTTTCAAAGCATTTTGTTAAAAGATATTGGAGTTATTTTGAATTGTTTGTAATAAATGAAAGATCATGGTTCTCGACTGGCCCATGGACGGCATAGCAGCGTGTCACACGTATCCTTTTTTTACGCAAAACCGTTTAACTTATTCATATTATGTATCCGTGTAAAGAACACACACTTGAAACAAGCTTCTATGTTTTCAAAAATTCAGCACGCTTGTTAGAAGCATGATTTTCCGGCCTCTCAAAATGTTTTTTTTACTCCGAAAATGTTACCTGAATTCGTAAAGTTCAGAGCGAGAGGCAAGCGTTGATATTTACTGCATACTATTCACAAATTAAATGTTGTGGTCAAGAGTCCCATAGTAAAAAGACTACAAGGAAAACCTTGCATGCCAGTTTGGCGCGCTGCGAATAGAGGCGAAATGCTTCTCGCCAAGCGTTGGACACTTGCTCTTATCGCTACGCTGTTGCCATGCGTCAGAGGTGGGAATTCGACACCGGTGAAGTTTCCTTTTAAGGCGGTCTCCTTTAAATGCGTTGCAGCGAGTTGGAAGCATTCATTTTTGAATAAAATACTTGACGCGCATCAAAATAGTTTGTCTATATAAAGAACACACACTCAAGTGTATGACGCTAAAGGTCCAAAACTTCGGTACGCTTGTTTTAAATATGATATTCGGGCCTCCCAAAATGGCCAAAGACGACTATGTTATGGTAACCGCTTAAAGTCCCATAGGAAAATTGATACTAGTAAAGCTCTGTTCGACAGTAGTATGGATTAAACGTAGAGGCGAAACTGCGTTACACACGCCGGCCGGCGGTAACCTTGGCGCTTTATCAATTTTGTGCCTCACACACTAACGTTGTCTGTATAGGGAGTCGCCTTAAGGCGGTTATAAAAATTCACGAAGGTAGGATAGGTCAGCCAAAATGGCCAGTTTTTGGTGTTAGGAATATTACCCCAGGTAAGGTTACCTGTGTTCGAAATTTAACTTGTGGCCTCTCGGTCAACCACTAAAACTATTGCAGTAAGTCCTCGATTTACGTCGGGGTTTGTTTCCTGGAAACAGCGACGTAAATTTAAACGACTTAAATTGAGTCGGATCATCCGCCCAACGCCTACAACCAAACACTTTTGAAACAATAATGTCAACTCCGGCGCGCGAGAGTGGACTAACGAGATCACGCAAGACTGGATTAACGACGTTATTATGAATCAGCGACCATCTAAATTGAAAACTAGGTACACAAACATGAGCGAAGTTAATCCGAAACGACGTTAAATGAGGAGTTACTGTATTAGATTTGAATATGTACGTTATAGGAGTAAAGAATGCACCGTGGATGTAGCATTAAGGGTGCGGGTTCACCTCAGTTTGCAACGAATTTTGTAATTTTTATATTGGTACCAGATATTTTTTTTTTCTTATTTCACACATAAATTGTGACTAAATCTTCTTCTTCGAAAATTGTTGTCTCTCTAGTGTTTGAGCGTAATGAGTCGTAACCGTCAAAATTTGCACTTTACGGTTTTATGTACGCCACTAAAACTGACACACCAAACCGAAAAAATGCACAGTGTATAACAATGTTGTAGCCTATGAAACGACACATACAGAAAAAGTTCATTCCGACTCTGTACACATTAAGTACCTACTATATACGGTAACACTATTTTTAAGTTGTATTATGTTTCGCAATATATACCGTCCAATTTCGAAGATTTCATGACGTGAACACATAATTTCTAATACATGTACATGCCAACTAAATATTTATAATCGCTCTTATCAAACGTTTTTATTGTTATAAGTTCACCGCGTTAGACGTTAGCAAAATAATAATCTTAATTAATATTCCTAGATATACATACGTAAACGATTTTATCTTTCAGGGTTAGTTTGCGCCCACTTTTAAGAAAGTAGGAGTATGGGTTATGCTGGTAATTTCTTCTTTAAATGTTAAGAGAGAGAAAAAATACAGTAAATTCGTCAAACATGTGTGTTGACTGTTCTTTTTATCTATTCTGATTTCCCACTGTAAAAAATTTTTGAACACATGTAGGATATGCTACGGTGTAACTATATCCGCATAATTTGAAACTAATAATTATAAAAAAGCAGAATTAATAGGAACCCGTTTCCTGTACATGATGACTTTATGCTCCTATCCTCGTATGTAATATTATTATTATTATTATCATCATCAAATGTCGACATTCAGAGCCAATTGTGACATGTATCAGCACCTAATAGGTTTTTGAAAGTTAAGATGTGTGTACTGTTGACCATGATTTCTGATGTGAGACCGAAATCAATAAGTACTTAGTTACTCATTAATTATGATCTCACATGTCACAACAGTGATTATGGTAAATTAATTTGACATTTAAATAACTGCTTATGCGGCGATTTTAAAATAACTAATATTAAACTTATTGCATGAAATTTTTTTTCTACAAATTCCAAAATTTTAAGGAAACTACTACCTTATAATTAGTTAGTTACATTAGAAAGAAATAATGAAATTATTTGGTTCTTCTGGCAAGTGAATAGTAGTTTCGTTTTTGTCTCCCGCTGTACTAAATTAATGCAGGATTACTTTCGGATAACGCAATTTATTCGAAACTGAGTTGATTTTATTTTCCGAATTCCTATCTTTAATTTATTTTGTAAATTGCTTTGCTTGTTTTATTTTTCGCTCTCCATTAAATCAGAACTGTGATTTTCGCCCGTAGTATTGGGAATTTGCTACAGAGAGAATGTTCATGACAAAATGAAAGCACTCGTATTGATAAGCAGAATATAATTCGGCAAAGTTGTTTATATATTTTAAGTTTTCTTACGCGTGTTTAAAAAAAGCAAATGTTTACGAGTAAAAATTATTTCGATAAAACAAAACGTTTGATATGTCATTTGAAGAATAAGATACGCACTGACCGTGATGAAAGAATAATTTGACAAAGTCGAGAATAATGACAGCTCCGAATCGAAACAGCTTCACAGAAGATGCACAAGGAAACTGAAATGGATCAGCAATCAAAATAAAAAGAATCGAAAACATCGAACCGAATGAAATGAAATTGGGGTGTAATTAGGCAGGCAATATCCCAAGATGAGACAACAGTCTCTCGAGAAGCGATGAATTCGAGACAGTTACAGAGAAATCGAACAGAAGATCCTATTAATATCAGAGCGATGAAATGGCAAATAAATGCGCAGTGGAAAAAAAAAATCGGCAAGAGAGAACATCTTTAGGTAAATGAAAAGGAAGGTAGATACAATTTTTTTCCTCAGCAAAGCAGCTGCAGTAATTTGTGGGATATTGGATTTTTCTACTGTGGAATTTCCAAGTGTAGGCACCACTGATGAGGGAAGTAGACTTTTTAAGAGATTCAACCGCGTGTTTAAAATTGTTTTGAAATTTACACGCGTAGGCATGTCGAGAAGCAAACTTAATATTCCACTGCCACTACGGTCTATACGCGATCGTCATGCCGTCCGTAGCCAATGTTCCATACACACGGTTGTTTATTCTCAAATATTCAGAATATTATTTATTTGATTGTGGTTTGTTTTCGTGCATTTGTTTTGGCACCTGAGTGTTACCCTGCTTTGCAAGTAAGCGGTAATTTTTGTGGACTTATGTTATATAAATCACTCACACCGCAGGTATATTTGTACGTAGAAAAACTTTGCTGGTAAGAAAGTTGTGTGCAGTGTTATTTGTTGACTGCAATAACACTGTTGTTCTCCCTTTTTATTTTCGGGAAGTCGAACTGAAAGGTTGCTATTCAGTAGAAGCTCTCAGTATCCTAGAACAGTGTTCAGATGGATAAATTAGGTTACCATATGGATTGTGTAACGTGCCAGCTATATTTGAAAGACTAATGGAGAACTAAGAACTATGCCCTAACTGGTTTATTAGGCACAGTGTGTTTAACTTAGTTTCTGATATTTTACAAACACAAACACAATTTTCAAGGACTCGCATTTATCTTTATGAAAGCACACACACGCACAAATAAATTTACACACACACATATATACAATATATAAAAATCAAAGATACTATTAATAGTTTCCAAACAGTAGACTATTATGTTGGTTTTGATTTTACAACAAATATGTAATTGTGAAGTCGATTTTAAGGGTGTAATACTCAGTTTTCACTTTACGGACAAAATTTTAAAAAAATCTTAGTACTTTTTCACAAGCTATCACAATATAACCTTAACGCACTCCGTACTGACTCACGCTATATATAAAAAGTAAAAATATGTGAAAAAAAAGCACCCGAAATTTTCCATCCGACCAAATCGCTATAGCTTGTTCTCGTATGCAAGTATGGTTTCCCGAAATCTGTCCAGGCGAATGCAAAGTGGCCGCGGTGGCCGAATGGTCAGACCATTTTCCTCCCACCAAGGCGATCCGGGTTCAATTTCTGGCGGAGTCGGTCCCGCTGGTCGGCGGATTTTCTCGGGGATCTTCCGTTTTCCCCGCTCATTCATTCCGGCGCTGCTCCATATTCACCTCATGTCACCCTTCACCAGCGCTAAATATCTCGATGTTGAGCGTTGACCAAAATATCTCACACTTCAGGCGAATGCTGGGATGGTTCCTTAGCAAAGACAATGGCCGACTCTTCTCCCAGCTCCTGTCATTTTGTCTAATTGTGTGCTACCGCATCTAATGACGCGCTGTCGACGAGACGTAAAGTACAATTAACCTTACTGTATGCAAGTGCAGCAGTGTGACATAAGCGATTTTAAGCCCTAGTGTTGGGAGGACTCCATCAAACCCTGTGGGTTTTTACAGGTCTTGTTGAGTTACTATCCTAATCAGCACGCTGTCCTGCGTTGATAATTAATTATTCTTGCCACCTAGGGCTCCGCGCGTGGAAGCACGCGATGTGCCCGAGCGAAGCAGCAAAACATCTCCTGTTGCGTAGAGGCACAGAAAAAAAAAAACTTCCTGCAAGTAATTAATGTTAGCGCGTCGACAACTGTTGTGTAGGTTGCGAGAAATTCTTTTCTTGCTTGCATGTTATTGAAGGCGCTGCAGTTTGATGCTGCAAGACGTGTTTTGTTGCCGAAGTTGCGTTAAGAGTTAGTCGACCTGACACGTACCGAGGCACGGGAAGTATATTTTCGTGTATTACGGTTAAACATGTTTTCAATGCGTTTATATACGAGAAAAAAACATTTCAAACTGTGTTCCTTTGATTTAGAAAATGTCTGCTAATTAAAAACATGTTTTCCAAGCCCTTCAAAAGTGCTAAAAATTACCTTTCACGTTGCTGTAGGTGAGAAAAACAAACAGTTATCGTAAAACAAAATCATAGAAACCTGCATTGGACTTGACCACATTCTTTCCACCAAATAGAATAACAGGGTCATCGCTTGAAGTCCAATTGTAAAACACATTCCACGAAAACTCTGCACGCCAATTTAGTACTCCGCGCGTAGAGGCGATGAGGTGTTTGACGGACATGTTATATTCGACTTATCGTCTTTCCCGTTTCCGTGCCCCAAATGTAAATGAAACGAATAAGCCGGTGTACACCGTCCACGCCTCCAACCTGCGTGATAGAGGCTCATAACCGACGGAACTATAAGGGCGACCTTGAAACGCGCATCAAATTCCGTATCGTCGCAACGAGCCAGGCATTGAACTAACGTGCAAGATTCCCGCCGATACAATTTTACTATGGACTTAAAGCTGACACCATATGATTTTATTGGTGGAAAGTCTGTAAAAAAACAACTAACGTTTCTATCTGAGTTTCACACACATCGCGTTAGTACCTACATTTCGAAGTACGGCTTTCTGAAAAGACTGTCTTTAGCTATGTTCGATGATTTCGAATAAGTGTTTTTAATGAGCATGGTTTTCTTTAACAATTATGTTTTGTACTTGTTCGAATTTACTGTTTTCTTTTCGGGCATTGGCACAGTGGGCACATGTTCCCCTCCCCCCCCCTACACCCCAGAAAGAAAATTATTTGTGATAGTTTTGTGCCGCATAATTTCACTAATTAAAGTTCATGATAGTAGACCTATATATAACCAGTCCATTGCCTTTTTCTGACGTCACAATGTTTTCTTGAGAAAATAGACCTGCCGATAACGTTGTAAAACAGCAAAACGCCGCAGAAGTGCCATATTTTTCGGTTGACAAAAGAGTTAAAATATTCCTCAGTAGCATTTGAAACAAATTGCTAATTGAATTAATTTTGCCAGTATTCGATCTTAGTGATCGCAAAAATATACGCAAAGCTTATAAAATGATATAAACATATGTCAACGTATTGGTATTATCGTGGCTGATTCTAGCCAAACGGTATAAGGTAAATATGAATTTGTCAGTCCTATAACTGCTATAATATTTAATTGAAGTAACAGTGTATCGCAGTTTACTTCGTTGTTCAGGGTCGCGATAGATATTTAGAATATGATCTTTTTTCACTTTCACAGTCCTATCTCATATCTTTACACAACTTTATTGATTGTTAATCTTGTAAGAGTAGCTGATGTGTCTCCAATGTGATCAAGAAGTTATATACCAGCGTTACTAATAAGCCTACGTTCCTCAACAAGGGTTCAAATTAACCCTAAATATTTAAATCGTTCACGTAGACTACGTCTATAAGTGTTAAATAATATATTGATTTATTGTCGTGCTACTTTGTCATTGTAGACCTACAGCAGTAAATACTAGTTAAATCATAATTCGACAATAAAGTGTATAGTTATTAAATATTCTTTCTGATGGTCCGGTAGTTTTTAACACGTATACAATAAAATTATGTATCCATGTCGTGACTTATTTCAAATTGGGGGATATATTACAAAACATGACATGAACCGACAACTTAAAATTCACGTAACCTTAACTTAGTACTAAATGTCAGCCGTATCTAAAGAAATTTTGGTTACTGGTTCTCAGATATTTCGTGTGATCAAAACAAGTTCGAAGGGGCAGCAGTTTTAAACATTGAATGTAGTATGAACAACACATAAAACTGAAGTCACTGTAATAGGTATTACGGTCGTACAGAATTGGATGAAATTTCGATTACTATTTATACAAGATATTTAATGTAATAATGCAACTATTATACTGTCTGTTAATGTGGCGTTAGCAAAATACATAAGTCATACTACTTTATGAAGAACTATGTGTGTAACGAGTTTGACAAAATTATAAAAATAGTTATCCCGAAATTTGGTGATATCAAAACTTTTTAATTTGTCACCATTACAGTTATGTCGACACGGATAAACTAAGTACACAAACATCAAGTTAACTTACTTACAAACTACTACCTGTATGAGTACAGAGATTCATGAAATTATGAATATCGTTACTTTACTATATCGTGTGATCATAGTATGTTAAAATAGCAATTATTTATAAAAAAACTGCATTGAAAAGTTATCTTGCCGTTATTACACGTGTAATGAGCATGCAGTAGTTCTCGAGTGGTCAAAATACGTTCAAACTGTCTTCATTTTGAAAATACGGAGATAAAATGAAGAAAATCAAATAAATAATATAGGAAAGTAATCTTTGTAAGTGTGTAATGTAAACCGATTTTGATGAAATTCTAAAAAGCGATACTTCAGATAATTCGTATGTTCGACAATAATGTACAAGTAACCGCCATTTTGAAAACATTATTAACACACAATTTACAAAATACATAATTCGATTCAGGTTACTAATAAGTTTATGTGTACCATGTTAGATAAAATTCGGGAAAATATTTCTTCAGATGTCGTTCTGTGCCGAAAAATAGAAAATTGCCGCCATTTTGAAAAATGAACACGGGAAGAATAAAATACACAAAAGCCACGTCAGATTACAAGTGCCAAGTTGTATGAATCTTGGAAAAATATTTCCTAAGATATGTCATATTATGCCGCCACTTGGAAAATATGGACACAGGTTGAACGAAGCAAACATAAGTATTAATCCCTACCACCTTGGATTTATCCATTTCTTTTTGATAACTTCTGCTTCAGTCGATGCATCTAAATATTTCTCACGACAGGGCATAGGTACAAACTTAATAATTAATAATTGTTGGAACCATTATATATTCATTATTTTGCAACGGGAAACAGCTGAAAAGGAAAAATTGCTTTATTTACAGGAGCGACTACACAGGCCACAAAATTAACAGAAACAATGCCATATGGATTCCAAAAAAGTGAATGAAACAATAAACTATGCCTTGTCATCGTGAAAAAAGTAAACCAATGTCTCTATTCCCTGATTTGTAAGAAAAACCCTAAAACCGATCTGACAGGGATCAATCCACCTTAAGCAAGCTTAGTATGTGATGGAATTCGGAACAAAACAATGTAGAATATTTGATCCTGCCGTGCTCTGTTCAAGTCGGGACATCCCCCGTCGGAGAGGTGACCTGGAAGCGAGGACTCGATCATCAAGCGGACGAGTAATCGAATCGGAACGTCAAATGGGGACGGCGTTGTTTCTGGTCGTGGAGCGCTCCATGAAAGGGCCATGCAGGGGGAGAGGAAGTGAAGGAGGGACCATGCTATTACGATTCTCATTTCCGCGCCCGTGCAGGTTGATTGTAAGAGGACTGGCTGGTGCCGGCTGTCTGGAGGAAGACAATGGCTGGCTGCACAGTTTCCTTCCTGCCAGGCGGGAAGATGACGTCCTTCCTCGGCAGTTGCCACTACTGCAGGGGAACACGGGCCACTTGATTCCTTCTGTTCCGCCCAGAGATGAGAGAAATTCGAATGGAGCATTAACTGCCTATACACAGATCAAGCAGATTTTGTTTATTCGCGTAACAATACGGCGGAGTGCAATCAACTGTCCCTTGCAAGTGTATTGAGAAATGAGATTATGGCTGGACAACGCACAGCCACGTTGCTACGGTAACCGACAGCTTTTTCACGTATCAGTATGGCGGGGTGCAATCAGTTGTCCCTGCAGGTGTATTGAGAAATGAAGTTATGGCTGGACAACCCACAACCACGTTGCTACGGTAAACAACAATTGAATCGGGAATTTGCAAGTCCACTTTTTGAGCAAATTCAGGTTATACGAGATTTCGACTCTCTTGGCTGTCGGCAGCAAAATAAACCCAGTCCTATACAAGAAATACGTTGAATGGACTAGTCCATGAATGTGCCAATAGCGCGTTATTTTGTTTATGACTTACATGATTGTAGTGGAATAACAATTTTCAATGTGGCTTAGTAGTTTTTTCACTAGCATATACTAAGGTTCCAATAATCTACACCAAAGACATTATGCTTTCTCTGATAGTGGTGTTGTGTTTGCAAAATATGTTTCTATGTATCATATTATTAGTTTTTCACTAGAGTATACCAACATTGCACTAATACACACTCAATGCATTATGTTTTGTGTGCCACTGTTAGAAAAAAACGCTACTTTTTTTTAAAAGGTATCAATTCCAAAAACATTATTAATTTCTAAAAAATTAAAATATAAATGCGTGTCTATGTCAGTTATGTTTCATATTATTCCACACACACTATACTTTCAAGTTATCCATTATTGATAACCAGCTTCACTTCCAGATCCACTATAATACGTTTTTTGTTGTTTCCCAGCAATCTACTCACTTGAACTTGGTCCCGTTTGTAAATTCCTGATTCAAATATTTTCACATATCAATATTGCAAATGGTCCTACCTCCCTTCCCCTCCCAACGGTCCGTAAGTTTAATTCTACAGGTTAGAAAGATTTATGATAAAACTTCGGCACAAAGGAATTTCTGCCGCTTGAGCGCTGGTATCTGTAAGAGGAGTAAATAGACCAATCACAGAGCTTTCGTGCATATTAAGTTACATGAAGTTGAAAATTTGAAAGCCAAAATTGGCTTGTTATTTAATTTAAAATTAAATTAAGTGACTTTCCATTTGCGATAGAAGTGAAACTATTGGCAGAATTTTTCTTTGTGGCAAACGTTCCCACGAGAAAACAAATTGTCTTTCTAACCTGAAGTAGAATTAACCTAACCCCCTTCCCCCGTCCGGATCAAGCCGTATACCCTCTCGCTGTAGAAGGTACGTTATGCTCCGTCTGTACGTTTCTCTGATCTCTGGTTGCACCAGTTGTTCAGGGTTTAAGAAACCATCCCAGCATTCGCCTGTAAACCCGAAATCAGGATAGCAGACACTGAGGATCGAACCCGGATCCTCCCGAATGCAAAGCGAGTGTTTTACCACTGCTCCAGCACGCTCAGCCAGGGCTAAAGAGGTTACAGAGGAATAACATTGAAACATCGTAGATAAAACCCTTTCGTCGTAAAGTGCCTGCAAATCCGGCAAATTTACGTATAAAATTTCAGTTGCAAAACCCTGCCACTCTCCTCTCATAATTTCCCTCAGTTGCTGGGCACATGCATTGTACGTCCATACAAAGAAACAAATAAACGTAGTTACCAAACGCATATGCACATACTGCAATCAGTATTTTCTGGAATTAAAAGTAGACCGATAATGATTTAATGATCTCTGTCACCAAGTTCACTTTTAAAACCAATCTAACCAGTGAACAATCGGAAAATCCTAAAAACTTTGGGACACCATACCGTTAAGGAAGTTATTACTGGTACATGTAACGAATGCAGAAAACACTACGAACCTTGTTGGAATTCATCATTTGATTATTAACGGGAGCAATCGGTTACTATTTCGAGGCATTAAATTACTCTAATTTGGAGTAAGGAGTGCTTGTGCCGTATAATGCTTTATAAATAGTGCGTCCGAGATGAAGCGTAAATGTGAACAGCCGGCCTGTAGCAGCCACTTCAATTTGTAAATACTAAAGCAGTTATCCAAATAGAAAAATGAAATCATTGAAAATATATTTCACAAATCTCACTGCCAAAGTTCAGTGGTTAGTTCAGTAAGTCTACATAAAAATTTTTTTTTGCACATTTGTCTGAAGAGCAACGCTGTGGTTAAAGACCAAGCATAGGTTCGTTTGTATTATACTATGGCATTTGGCAGTTAACAGCATTTAAAAAATTCTTAATTGGCGAAGGTGATAAATGAAGGTTCGAAAGAGAACAATACAGACAAAAAATATATTATATATTTTTTATATAAATGTAAACAATTTTTTAATACTAGCCTCTTCAGCACGAAGCGTCTGCTAGATGGTATTATGTAATTGAATAAGTCAGTTAATCATGTAACTTAATGAAGTCTCAGGCCATGGTTGCCAGCTGTGTTATTTACAATATAGTGTTGCTATAAATCTTTAACTTTATTCACAGGTCATATTTTGTTAATACGTAGTTAATTTCCGCATAACAAAGAAGTTTTTTTTAAAATTCACCAACGAACACTGTAACAAATTACTTATTAATTTTCCACGTCGATGTACTAGTATGTATAGTAAAATTGTTTTCCAGTCACCAATGTTAAGAGATCCTGTATATTTTTAGGAAACAGTCATGTACTGATGTTTATTTATTTGGTTTTAAGTGACCTCGAACAGCACATGGCCTTGATTGAGCTTCACCGGGGGAAAGGGGGAAGGAGTCAACCAGAATCTATTTAAGAGTGCGTAGTAGATAAATAAACGCTGAAAACATCAATATTGACATCTACGCTTTTTTTCGAAGCCAATATGGATAAAATACTCAATGACAATCCTAGATAATGGTATTTGCCAACTTTATGAGTAAATATTTATTCAGAATTACTAATTCGTTACGCGTGCTCTCGTGCGCCGTAGTTAAATGCACGAGGTTCCGGCGTCAGAGATTGTACCTCAGAAGTTCGTAACACTGGAAACAACTTTGTTTAAAACGTTGGCTAAAACTATTGTCTAGGATTGCTATTGTTTAACTTTCGCAAATTGGCTTCAAGAAACCTACAGTTATATATAGATTAATGCTTTTAGCGTTGAATTATGTACCACGTATTGGTATATTGTATATATTGGACAATTCTATTGTGCAAGGTTGGCACTCATTGTCTGTGATGTGTTGTGTAGGTATTTGTTTCTTACATTGTTAATACCACGCCCTCTTAAGGAATCATCCCAGCATTTGCCTGGAGTGATTTCGGAAAACCATGGAAAACCGAAATCAAGATGGCCGAAGCAAGGAATCGTACCCGGATCCTCACGAATGCGAGGCGGGTGTTTTACCACTGCTTTGTCTACAAACTGAAGCATGGAACGTGTCCTGTACAGTGTAGAGGCGAAAACTTGTATTCCTGTCCTGGAATTATTTTACACAGCGAATGTATTAGGTTACATGTAATTTTCACACGGATAAAAATTTTCATGAAGTTAACCTAGATAACTGAGTGAGCGATAGAACTTATTTTTATGAAGTAGGCATACAATTTCGTGCTCATTTACTTCCCTTTAAGCTTGGAACCTGTACCACTTAACTGAGTTTGTCAGAAGCCTTGAGATGTCTTAAATATTATAATAGAAAAAAAAGATTAATTAACTAGTTGCAGCCACCTCTTGGAAGTTCCCAAAGAGCGAGCTTCTGCTAGTTTGCCGCACAACTCGGGGTTTTGCCTTATCGTTCTTCTCTCTCTCTCTCTCTTTCTCTTTCTCTCTCTCTCTTTCTCTCTCTCTCTCTCAACCCATCCTCACCCTACACTAGATTTGCCACGATACCCTTCTACCGACTCAACTGGCGCCAAAACTCGGAGCAGCTGGGGTAGTTAATCGCCTCTAAGCATCTGCCACCTCGTTACGAGAGCCCCCAAGCTTCTGGGAAGGTCAGTGGTCTGACCAGGACCTCTACCGAAGCCATGCGTCTCTCCAATGCGTAGAGTGGCGTAAGGAGGTGGAAGTTACAAGGGAGAGGGATGGGGGATATTTCGCCTCCTTTGGAGGTGCCGCCTACCTGAGCCTTAGAGGCTCAGAAGCGCGCGTCAAATGCCGCTTCGCCACGAGCCAAACGCAGAACTATCGTGCAAAATTCCAGCCGATATAATTGTACTATAGGACTTAAAGCGGTAACCATATAAATTTATTGATGGAAAGACTAAAAAATTAATGAAATGTTATATTATTATTTATGTCAAGCAGTTTATTTAGAATATGTTCTCTACTCTGGCGAAAAGAAAATTTTGATAATACAATTTGAATAAATCGTATCGCTAAAAAACTGAAAATACAAGAATATTGTCGAACACTCCTCCTTAAAGGGACGAATCCCTAGCTCAAAATTTTGAGTGCAAATACTTTATTTAGTTGTGCTAACTTGAGCACATTACACAAATGAATAAGACAAACTTAAGGCAATGTCGTGCCAAGTCCCTTGTTTGGAGACTGAATGTTTGTACAATGTATCTGGGTTACGTATGACTATTTTTCATGTCTACGTTTTCTCATTCTATTCGGCGACGAACACGATGGCGCTGGTGCTGTTTGCAATTCAGTGAATGACGCCCACGGTTTAAATTACAAGCATGGTCTAATTGCTGATTACTTACCAAAGATGAAAATACTAGACTACATCTCGAGTACGTCTGTATTCGAGGATGGAATCGTCTGTTTTTGTTCTGGAGCTGTTGAGATGAACACAGGGAGAGATCTCATTAGTCTTGGTCCTAGTACTTGCCTAACATTCAGCTTTCATCCTATGCTAATTTAGGAATGCATATTTAATTCTGAAGAATTCTAAGTCCCCAAAATAGCTTATTTATAATTGATTTATTTTCAACTTAACAAATTATTAGTATCGGATATTCGTAACCGTTGTAGACGACTTCCACAAAGGCATTAGTGAAGGGGTTAAGCATTTAATGGCTGCTATAGGTAAAATGTCTTCTATTTTCAATAAATCAGAGTAAACGGATAATAGAAAGACGCACTCTGATGCTGGTTTGCTGCACGGTCGTGTTCGCGATATTACGTAACTGATCAAGAGATGGTCTCAAGCGGAAGACAGTCGCCAGTTGATCGCCTTGTGCATAGGAGCAATGAGACTAGTTGTGAGCGAGTAAGAGTCGACCAAATAATGCAGGACGCAAAAAATAGAACATGCACTATTGATATGTACCCCTTTTATAAAGTCTGCAAGAAAAGTAGGCACGATCGAAGCGCAAGCGTTAGCCAACTTTCAACGCCTTACGTTTCACCACCTTCTATACCGACAGTTTGTGTGATGGAAATATTTGGGGCCGCGGTGGCCGAATGGCCAGACCATTCGCCTCTTGCCTAGGTGATCCGGGCTCGATTCCCGGATTTTCTCTTGTGGGGATCGTGGGATCGTGCCGGCGACCGTTTCTCCCGCCCTTTCATTCCGGCGTGGCTCCATACCCACCTTATGTCCCCCCTCACCGGCGCTGAAGACATATATGTTAAAAGAGCTGACCAACAATCTATCACTCACGAAAATATTTGGAACTAGTTGCATTTGTCTTTAGAAGGCTGCTGTTCCGCCATTTCGATACACACGTGTTTATTTTGAACGCGTCTTAAAATACACGATGGTTATATGTAGGCCTATTTGGTTACTGTTTCAAAATACAGCAATAGCAGAATGTGTAGAGAACAGATATGAGTGCCAAACATAATCGTAATGGAAAAATACAGAGAGAAATTTTCTGTTACCATTCCGAAATTTTGAGGGGGGGGGGGTGTTTACTTCTTGTTATTTGCGATGTTTATTAACGACTGAAATATTGTTGCGATTTTACGAAATCGTTTCTTGCGTTTTTGCGCAGTTTGTTATTTCTTTATGCGTCAAAAGAATGTATTTTTATCCTTAGTCTTCAGGACACTGCCTTGAAAATGCATTTATTAAAAACCATTTTCACTATTTTTTCTCTTTGACGTGCAATAGGACTAGAGTAAAACGTGGAGTCTACAGATAATGTTTTTTTACCTTTCCTGGAAAGAAAATATGTTCCCAGAAAAGTTATTTACGGACATACGCATATACGTGCAAACATTGATTTTACGGAGTAAGTGTAAAATATTTTGGTCTGCGCTCAATATCTGGGTCGGTCCCTGGATTTTCGCAAGTGGGAATCGTGCCGGACAACACCGCTGGTCGATGGGTTTTCTCGAGGATCTCCCTCGCTTCCCCCGCCCCTTCATTCCCGCTCCGATCCATACTCACACCATGCCATCCACCACTAGCGTGAAAGACCTAGATGTAAGGTGCTGACCAAAATCTCGTCACCCACGTGACGAACATATGTGTGTCGTACGCATAGCTTTCATGTTCACTGTTCCAACGGGTGGAAAAGAGTCTGGCGTGGAATTCTCTCGAGCCTTGTGGTAGGACGCCGACTTCAACCTCCGGCCATGACGTCCGTAAGGTCACGGCGACGCAGATGAATTTATTATAGACCGTCGCGTCGTGACTGCAGCGAGTCTATTTAGAGAGACGTCAAGCGTAGGAGTTAACGAGTGTAGACACGAGCTGAAGAGGCCCTATATTACTACATGTACGTGGAGATCGTTTGAGTGTGCAAGATGCCCTCGCCTGACCGAGCGTCACCGACGACGCCGACGTATCCATCATGGGGCCGCGGTGTCCGAGCGGTCAGATCACTCGGATCCGGGTTCGGTTCCCGGCGGGTTAATCCCAGATTTTTCTCATGTGGGAAATGTGGCGGACATTGCCGTTGTCGGCGGGTTTTCTCGGTGATCTCCCGTTTCCTTCGCCTTTCTCATTCCGTCACTTCTCCATTGTGTCATATATCAGGATATGCCTACGGGCATCCTGTCAAAAATCTGCACTCTGGGTACGAAACCTTCCTTCGGGTTCCCCATACGCTATTTATTATTTTACATATCCATCACACTTCTTCAAGCAGGGTAAACCATATATCGATATATACCTTAATATCGTGATAAACACTTTGTAGGCCTCACAAAATTGGGGAGGATCTGTACGCCGAATTGACGTGGTTACCAACAGAGAGCAGGCATATGTAGTTTCGGCAATAACTGACCAATATATCAAATGGACGGCATTAAGCAGAAAGGTACCAACCCACAGTTAACTGTAACTGAGATGTTCAAGGTCAAAGTTTTCTGTGGGTATCTAAGCTTTGTCTAAACCATTTTTTCAGGTTATTATTTTTCGTCAAATATTGTGATTTAGTTCTTCTTATTTTTCGAAGATGTACTTCAAACCTTATTCTACGTTGTGTGATTATCTTTAAATAGATTAATTTGTAGGTGATCGCAATTAAAATGTTGAACATATGAATGATACTGTTATAAAGTTCGAAGCCTTATTATTCACGAAGTGGGCGAGGTTTACCCTATAGGGTAATGTAAGAATTTCTGAAGCTCTGGCTACTTTTTCCTACCAGAATAGTTTCATCTTTCCTCCTGTTAGCGTAAATATAGCAGTGTGATAAAAACACAGTGCACATATTTCGCCGTGCTATGTAAAAAAAATAACCCGAGGTAAAATAAAACACACTTTACCACGTTTTTACTAACTCTTTCTTGTCTGTGCGTTTGTTCGTTTTTTCTGTTCAGTGGAAATTTAAAATAATTGCAGAATAAGTGCTTTCAATAAAGCCACTGTAGTTATTGCTCCACTTGAATACTATAAATACCTAAGAACATGCTTTGTATTCACACGCAACATTGCATTAAAACTACAACTTTGCATTTCTCCACCATTTTAGCTGTAAGGATTGCCTGCTTTTAATGTACAGTATATGCGCACTTTATAGCCATGTTTAAATTGCATAAATTATGCAGTTAGTTTTCGAGCTGAAGTTTTGAATAAAATAATTATGTATTTGAGGTCATGCACTCTAGTTTCTACTTTTTTTAACGATATTAATTTTAAAAAAAATTATAAAATTTTTAAAATTTTTATTTTCAGATTAGCCATTTTTTTAAATTCAAATAATTTATATTCTTTAATTTTATGGGCATGCCATTGTAGCCTGCAATGTCTTTATACTCTGTGATTTTTTTGAGTTTGGTATATAAGTTGGTTTTAGTGTAGTCGTTAAAACGGAAACATTTAAAATATGACTTTAACAAGCCATTATGTGAAAACTATGAGAGATAAAAAAATTTCATAAGAGCTAAATTCATTCACTTTTTGTGTCAAAAATAAGAAAAAAATTATCTGGTACAAAAAAATTAAAAATAATGACGATTAAAATTGCAGTAGACTGCGCCCTTAATTTACTTTTTAGTCGAAACAGCATAGTTTCTTGCTTTAAAAAAAAGTAACTGCCACGAAAAAAAAAAACAATTTTAAACAAAACTGCCGGACAAATTTTTGACATATGTTCTCGTTTAAATTTAAAAAAAAAATATTAATAACAAAAATAGTAGAAACTAAAGAGCCTCGCCTTAACTAACCAGACATTTCTGTAGTTCGGAAGTACACCTAAAATTGTATGTTAGAAGTATGATAGTTTCAATGTAAAGTAGCTTAGTTTCAAACTTGCCTTCCTGATAAAACTCAAAATTTTAATTTATCTGGCGATGAAAAGGACAGGAAATAAGAACTAAAATTCTCTTAAGTCGAAAATCAAAAAACTATAACTTTAAATTCAAGACGTACTGATTGAGTAAAAAAGTTTTATTTATTTAAGAGTCAACATTCAAATTAGTCTTAAAATTTCATGCCTAGTATGTGCTTGTAGTTTTGAAAGCAATTTGAATTCTTGGACGATTAACGTAACACCATTTTGCGTAATATTAATTTAACCCCACGGACATATGTCGATATGCAGCAAAGACACATAATTTTATACCATAATTCGTGACATACGTAAGATGTTAACAACACGTTCAGTGAAATATGTAAGTAAGTATTAATGTACTGTTAAAGATACTGCCTTAGTTTTCTTTGTGCGCATAATGCTGAAGGAGGTTGACGTTAATAGCGAAGCCGGGATCACTTCGTGATAGCAAATGTATGTTTGTGACACTTAAAATGTTTGTTTTTCAGGCATTTAAAGTAAAGAAGTATGTAGTTCTACACATTTTAATTCATCTTATATTAGTTTCGTTGTTTCTTAACCAAACTACCTAAAAAATAAACATTTTGAGTGTTGCAAAAGTAACCCCAGATATCACACAGCAACCTTAGTTTGCTGTAGTATTAATAATGTAAAGTGAATTTCCTTTAATGAACATAGTATGCTAACAGGCGAGGCACCGCAATGGAAGTTTGACGACGAGGAGTGTTGGTCGTGAAGAGGGACAAAGGGGAATGGAATATACCAGAATCAGCGACAAATTGTAATGGGGAACCACTCTGGAAAATTAATCCCACGAGCTGTCGTCGGGGAGGATAGTGTCAGCGACCCCACATATGCTAGTTTAATGGCACAGCCTTACGTCCTAGGACACTCGGTACCGTTGATGACGCCATCTGCATGTGCTTTTAGCGTGCTACTTGTGGGATACTGTATGCACTGGGGAGTATGAGCGAAGATGACACACCTACATTAAGAGGTATTGATCCCTACCACCTTGGATTTATCTCTTTCTTCTCGATAACTTCTGTTCCAGTCGATGTATCAAAATTTTTGTCACGACAAGACATAGATACAGCAAACTAAGTCGATTTTCTGTAATTTGCTGGAACCATAATATATTCATTATTTTGCAACGGGAAACAGCTGGAAATGAAAAATTGCTTTATTTACGGGAGCGACTACAGAGGCCACAAAATTAATAGAAACAATGTCATATGGATTCCAAAAAGTTAATGAAACAATAAACTATGCCTTTTACCAGCGTGAAAAAAGTAAAAAAAAAAAAAAAAAAAAAAAAAAAAAAAAAAAAAAAAAAAAAAAAAAAAAAAAAAAAAAAAGTGCCTATTCCCTGATTTATAAGAAAAACCGTAAAACCGATGGGACAGGGATCAATCCCCCTTAAGGCTCGGCTCAGTCGCCATATTGCATTAATTTATTTTTCGCTGTAATGAAATTCTGAGAAGAAAAGTGTGAAATATGTTACTATAATATCAATTCGGTTTACCTTGCACTACAATAAAAGCATTGCAGTATAACTTTTAACGAACATTTAAGCCGTAATTAGTCGAACAATTTTTTATCGTTTTAATTTACTCGACTGATTGCGGCTTAAATATACGTTAAAAGTTCAGCTGCGATGCTTTTATTGTTGCGCAAGGTAAATACAATTGATATTATAGTAACAAATGTCACGTATTTCTTCTCAGAAATTCGTAACAGCGAAAAATAAAATAATTCAATATGGCGACTGATTCCGAGCCTTAAGGATGTTCACGTGGCCAAAATTCGTAATTTTATATTTGTACGGCATATTGTTCTTTTTATAGACGTTACTTATGACTACATTTTCTACTTGTAAAACATTTTTGGCTCTCATAGTTTTCCCATAAAGGCGTGTCGAAGTCAGAATTTGCTTGTTACGAGAACATAGGAAAACCAAGTGATTTACTCAAATGAAATAATTAACACTGAAATTAGATATTATAATCCATATGCTAAAATATTTAGTAACACACGACAGTCATTTTATATTTTAAAAAAATTGACATAAATGAAGTAAATTGTTATAATTTCCGATTTTTTAAATAATTACACATGATTTAATTTTGCGTTTTTAAATCTTGAATCTTCAAACGAACACTTTTGATTTATACTCTTAAGACAAATATTACGGCTTTGAAACAAAGAATTTGTACATCCGGTGTATAGTGGCATCTTAATAGCTCCTTGAAAGATTCTTGCAATGGGTTCGTATTATGAACATCAAAGTTGACGTATTGCAATACTGCAATATGTGTTATTTAACCAATACGCTGAAAAGTCGGTATAGGGTCCATATTACAATTTTTTTGTAACGTATAACGTAATCAGAAATGATCTGTACGTTAACATTAATGGGGGTGTGGGTATCTAGCGTATAGATCAACACTAGCATTAGCTTTGCACATGTAATGAGTGTAAATAGAACGTATGA
>PNEQ01088990.1:0-26966 GCA_003012365.1 Medauroidea extradentata | reverse complement strand
CGAAAACTTTTATGTGGTAGAAGGGGGCCTGGTGCCAGCATCTAGCACAGAGATAAAAAAAGGATCAGCCAGAAGTAGCAGCATAAAAAATAAATAAAGATCTGACTGGCCACATTGTTTGACATTCTTTTATAGTCCTCCACGTTACGTTAATTTTCCCACTGCATGGCGGCCCTCCCGTAACTTGATACGATAGTTATGTACAAAACAGTATTTATTGTGGCCTCTTTTGCTTGTAGAAATGATAGCGTACTAATTTCTTCGCGTTTCTTGTGATTAATGACTGATTACCCCTCCTCCCCGGACGCCCCTCGATAACACGGACAAATCGTAACTCGGACAGCTTCTCCCCCCTTTTAGTCCGAGTTATCGAGGGTTCACTGTATTATTATTATTATTTATATTACGTAACACTATGTTAAAAATTGTTTGGAAACTCTGTGCACGTGTCTCACACCACCGAAACAATTGCAGAACACACAATACAGATAGTTGTGAATCTAGGACGAGAAACAAGTTTCTCGTGCCAAGGCACACATTTTCTTACTCCCACTCCATACAACCCACAAGGTGACGTAACACCTCACTCTGGGACTAGGTAAAATAGTCTCTAGCAATACTGAAGTAAACTCGTGAAATGTCAAAAAAACTACGTTTATTTAATCAAAATTACAGAGTCATTAATTATGAAAGGCGATCCAAATTACGTGACATTAAACACATACAATTTAACGGTGCAAAAATACAGTAATACATACTACATAGAAAAAATTAAATGTGGCATCAAATATCTCGTGGCCGAAACGGCACCGCATTACAGAAAACTGAATTAAATGCTTGAAAGCAGAAACAAAACACGAAAGCTAAAGGATAAAGAGAAACTAATAATCATATCAAAGCATACATAAAAAAATACCAGAAGACACTGGTGCCGCGTCGGCCACGGGTTGATCTGTAGAACCATGCTGGACGAGGAGCTGAGGCAGAGTGCCCGGAGGCAAGCGTCGACGGCACGGACTAGCCGGCCGGGAGGGGAAGAGGTGTGGGAAGGCACGAAGACGGCAGAGGCCGCCCGAAGATAAACAAACATAAGACGTCAGTAGAGAAGACTAACGAGTTCATTGGCGGGGGCTCGTAGGCGCACAATTCAAGTCTGTAGAGATTCTTCTCAGAAATCAATATGGTCAGGGACATAAAATATAACGAAGTCCTGAGGGAACATAATGAGGGTGAGCTAGTCCAGCTCAACTCACAAATATGTCAAATAACCTTTATAAATAATTGCAAAGTTTCTATTAAAAAATTAAAGTCTTAATTGAGCTAAAATGTACAATAGCTAGTTGACAATGTTTATGTTTCATCTAACTGCAGAGTGGACAACAGCGTTGTTATTTTTGAACAGAATTTAAAATTTCAGTCCTCCTCGAATGTTAACAAAGTAAATATTTACAATCATTTTTAGTACAAGTTTATTTTTAAGTATCTGAAACATAGTTTATAATATTATATTTTCATAATAACTAGTAAACCTTAAAAGGTAGGTAAAAACCAACTTCGGAATTTTTTTACAAATATTTCACGAGGTATTACCAAAAATTTCCACTATAGCTTATTAGATTAACAAGGTGTTACGTTCCAGTTCAGTCCTCACTGTAGCTGTGTTCTTGCTATAAATGAATTCGGAAAATTTTGAAGGCCAAAATTCAAGTAATCATCCAAAAATTGCATTAAAATTGCTATTTACCAGGAAATGACTAGTTATGTTGAGCGGGCTCCTGGGTTTTGGGGTGGGTTTTTAGATTGTTTTCTTTAGTTTTTATTAGTTTTTAGGGGGTTCTAAGTTTTGTGGTTTTGTTTGAGAGTCTGCCTTCCCTTTCTTCCTCTCTTGTTTGCCTGGTCTGGTAGGCTGTTTAGCGAGAAGGGTTGCACCGGTTAACGGCGCTATGTCTTCCCCATTCCCTCGGTCCGACTTCTCCACTGGCCATGGAGGGATGGGCCTGGGGGAGGGAGGCCTAGTTCCGTCTGTCGGTGGTAGGGGCGTGAAGGAAGCGAGCAGCTGACTCGCGATGCGTGCGGAGGGCGCTCACTCTTAGGTCAGTCGTGGATGTGTTAACATCGAGTGCTAGAGAGGCCGGAGTGTGGTCCTATTGTACCGTGGTGTTCGAGGGAGACCATGAGTCGTCACAGGTATGTGGGAGTATTGCAAGTCGCGGCCTAAGTTGCCCGCAAAACTTCTGGTTTAAGGATCGCCTGTCTTGCTGTTCTGTGAGTGAGTGGCTTCCCACGACTATCTGTGGAGTTATTTGGATGAGTTTTCCCGTCTGCCTTAGCTTGAGGCCCGTTCATCTAGCCGTGATTATCGTCCTGCTTCCTTAATATTGAGAAGGAGCGGGAGAAGTTCATGCCTGGTTGGAGGCCCTTTTCGGATATTTACTGTCGGATTCCGGCGAAGCATAGTTCATAGCGCCCTGTTGTCCAAAACATGGATGAAAACGATAGTTTTCTTAAAACGTCTGAATAAGTGACCCTTTGGCACGTCATTCACGAAGCATTTATTCGGGAGTGTGGTGTGATTGGATTGAACTGTGGGGGAACAAAATGGTAAAGTGCAGAGTTGTAATAAATTCTTAATGAACGTAATGTCAACCAGACCAGTGTACCTTTGTGAAGAAGTGAATGTCGATAATTGTTCAGATTTTGTAATGGCCCGAGTGGCAACTGTGTTTTCTGGTAAAAGTGAGCATTAAATGCAGGTTATTGACGTCACATGCGTGTTTTCTTTGCTCGAGAGGAACCTGTTCATTAATTCGCTGTAAGCATTGGTTATTTGAACTGGTGGGGACTTGCCCCGAATATTGGACTTGTCATGTGAGTGTCTGTTTTTAGTTAAATGGTAATATAGGCCTTCAGCCTTTGGAGCCGTCTCCTTGGAGTTGGGCTCAATGTTAATTAAATTACAGTTTATTTAAGCAGACTGGCACGTGCTCTTTACGATGATAAGCAAAATTACGCTGATGACGTCAAAACGAACTGAAAACCGGACAGCGCAACTTGGCTACTGCAGTGTTGTCATGGTGCGGCAGCGACTGCCTCTACAAAGCATGTACACATCAAGCCAAATAATAACAACTAGTCACTTTTCACAAGCAACTTGCGTGCGGCCTACAGCAAATTAGGCCTCTTTTATTAACGAATTTGCTTTCGTACCAACACAGTGTTTTCAAACAGCATTGTGTCAAAGGAGATATTTTATTCATACAAATGCTACACTTTGTAAACAGGAACACTCATAGTTACAATGTATGCAGTTTGTGTGAACGCATGAACAAAAATGGGCTTAGTCGTAGTCTCGAAGACCCTGCATGCGAGCCAAGGTGACAGCGAGTGTAGCCGAGAGATACAGATATTCACCCCATGCATAACGTAACCTCGTCTGCATTCAGACTATATTATCCCCCCTCCTCTCCAGCTTGTCGAGCAATGACTTCATCCCTCCCTCTGCCATATCCACAGCCATCACCTTGCTGAACGGCAAGTGCACAGTTACCTTCTTCACCTGGAACTTAAAAGGAAGTGGTACATAATTCAACGCTAAAATCATTAATCTATAACTGTACGTTTCTTGAAGCCAATTTGCAAAAATTAAACAATTGCAATCGTAGACAATAGTTTTAGCCAACGTTTTAAACAAAATTGTTTCCAGTGTTACAAACTTCTGAGGCACAATCTCTGACAACGGAACCTCGTGCATTTAACTGCGGCGCAAGAGATCACGCATAACGAATTAGTAATTCTGGATAAATATTTGCTCATAAAGTTGGTAAATACCATTATCTAGGATTGTCATTAAGTATTTTATCCATATTGGCTTTGATAAAAGCGTAGAAATCAATTGATGTTTTCAGCGTTTATTTATTTACCACGCACTCTTTAAGTTCGCGAGTCCTTGTCACTGCTGCTTGGTTGGGACTAAAGTTTGCGCGGTCGCTGACGAACACACTGGCATTTCACCTGGGCCTGGCAATATTACAATTTATGCTCCTGCCTATACACAATGTAGGCCCTACTACGTGCACGAAAATCAGGTAACTACAAACTACTGTAAGTGTATATAGTAATCTTTATCACAGCATTATAATTTTACAAGCAGGTTTTATTCAATTCGCTGAACTAGCAGAGTACGGGCAACACAAAAAAAAGTTCTATCTACACTTTTAATCAGCTGAGTTTGTCAGCAAGAAAACAAGTACGGCTAAGCGACATAGTTTACACCCTTCAAGGATATTGTTTAATATGTTCAGAGTAATGAAGAAGCGAGTGTATATTTATGTGACTATTTTTTTTATTTTTTAACTTTTTTGCACAGTTAAGAAAAAGAGTTCATAGTTTTTTACTCTGATAAGACACCAGGACCCAGTGTTAGAAAAGTGTGTTCTGTCTTTTCTTCTACAACAAGATTTTCTGCTATTCTCAAGCCTAGAACACGTCCACATATATCGCCAGTAATTAGTCAACAGTGACGAGTAATCTCAAACACTGAATTTCGCCTTCACAAAGAATGTAAGTCAGCTCGCCTCAATTACCTGTCTTAAACATTTCCCATTAAGTGCCAAGTGGTATCAAGGGTGGCAGAAACATCTGACAAGCAAGCAGATGATCTCATATTGTATTTGGTGGTGAGATCCAATACTCCTTTTGCTGCTCATCTTGTAAAAAATTACGTCAATAATCAGTGTTTAAAATGCTACGTAGGTCGTTAATAATTGTCATAATCTGAAGTAGAAATACAGAACAGTAGTAAAAATTCTTAATAAAAAGTCATATTAAAAAGTTGTAAATAAAAAAACTTAGTTAAAAATCATAATCCAAAATCATTATCAATAAAACAAACCAAAAATATAAGTTTAAGTCCAAATGTGTTGGTATTTCACAAAGAATTTCCCTACAATCAAAATTTATTAGAACACTGTTGACTTAACTAAATAACTCACAGGCACGGACCAGGAAAACTTATGAAGATGTAAACCATTTTATCTTACAAATAGGGACAAGTTTACCAATACGGTGAAAAGCAATAAAACTGAAATAACACCAAAATGCATGTTCATAAAACGTTATACGTGGAAATTTGATTTAACCACGAAATTAAACAAATTAATCAAAAAGTTTGTATTTGGTTAAGTTAAACCTTAATTATTTCATCTATTTTTTTTAATATACAGAATTGAAGGAAACAAACATTGTCTGATAACTAAAAAATCTGCACAAGAATAATTTGAAATCCTAAAAATGTACTAGGTAATTTCTGTTTTCAGTTATATCTGCCATTCAATCAATATTTTGCAAGAAGCTTATTCACAAAGTTCTAAAAATTATGGGTTACGATAACATGGATACTTGTTTAAATATGTATTTTTATGAACTGTAAGTATAACTAAAATAAATACCATAAAACCAAAATCTAAAATTTTAAATACGAAACTGACCTACAAATAAAACCATAAGAGCTTGTCCCATCAGGAAAACTTTTAGCTTAATACACAAAGTACATGATCTGCACAACGTAAATCCCGTCAACATTGTGGGCAAGACATACATTGGTCACACACATGTTGAGTACCTGTAGAGTTCTGTACTGCCCCAGATAGGTCTCAAGGCGGGAGTTGAGGTATTTCTCACGGCTGCCAACCTTCTCCAGGGTCTGGGCAATATCTGTGTGCAGTTTGTCGAGCTGACTCTGTGTGGTGATCAGGGATTCTTCTATACCAGCACGGTGCTGCTGCATCTGATCCAGGCGAGCTCGCCAATCTCGAGCGTCTTAACAGAACATGCAGCTAGAATAAATGTTATTTCTGTCAACACGTCTGTGAAATATGACCAACTAAATTAAAATACAATGATGTGCGAGTACATGAAAATTCCAATTCAAATTCTATTTCTCATGTATTTTAACTTAGAACTGAACCAATTATTTATACTGGAATTGGCAAAAATTTAATTCTTGTTTTCAAAAGTACGTAATCGTAATGTAAACAACTGAATTCACCCCCAGGGCTGGCTCAAGGGCGGCTCGAGCTGCGCGGCTGAACCAGGTGCCATTATCAAGGGGGCGCCAAAATTCACTGAAAAAGTAAAATTAATAGACGATAAAAATCAAAAGAAACATTACTTTACGTAGACTAGAGACCCGAATGGTGTGAAACTAATGGTATTGTGTTCAGTAGGCATGTTGCGAGGTTCTAAACGGACGAACTTACAGTGCGGTAACTATAGTTTAAATGCTACAAATCATAAACAAGTGAAATATCAATTTCAAATATACAGGTGCAGTGCCAATGTGTTACATGTTCCCACAGAACTTCACGCCACTGCGTCGGCTCAAGAACACTCAGTCACTTAAAAACGAGAAGGTGCTGCTTGGATTACACACAGTTTGTGTTGTGTTGGAGCCAGCAAGTAAAAATATAAGTGGATGTGGACTTTTGTGTATTTTGTTTATTCTAGATTCATATTTTCTAAACCAAGGCCTTTTTAATTTTTAGCATAACATATCATAATATGTCATTTCTAAGGATATATTTAGTAAAACTTGGTACACATACCTATATTACTTAGTAACCCGATTTAACTTTCATTTATTTTGTCTATCATGTATTAAAATTTTCATAATTGGTAGCATTTTTATGTGTTTAGGATAGTTAGACATACCTGAGGTAAATATTTTTCCAAAGTTCAATAATCTGGGTAAGCCTACACAAAAACTACTTACCGCAATCAATTGATTTTGACTTTTGAAGATTTTGTTCTTCCTAAAAGCATACCTACTTTAAAATGGTGGCAATTTTCATATTTTTAGCATATCATAAAATATCTGAGGAAATATTTTTTTAGAATTTTATAAAAACACACATAAGAGTTCTCAGGAAAGTGACATAACTTTTGTATTTTGATCATTCTGTGTTTACACAGCGGCAAAACAAAATTTGAAAGATTATTTTATCACACAAAATATCTAAACAAACTTGACTTGGTATGCACACAGTAAGTAATGCAGCACCTTCAAACTTATAAATTTTTTTCATGTTATATTCAGTTTTTGAAAACTGTTGCCCTTCAAATTTTAATTGACTACATGAAATATATGTGGACCATCTTCCAAATCTTCTGACTAGGTACACATTTAGTTCTAAGTAAGGTAATATAAATATTAAGTTGTTGGTTAATGTTGTGCTTAGTAAGTTAGTAAGTGTGTAAGTAAGTAAGTTGGCTTATGTCTCGTCTACAGCGACGTCATTAGAGATGGCGACACACAACTTGGTACAATGACAGGAGTAATGAAAGGAGTCGGCCATGCCCTTTGTTAAGGAACCATCCCAGCATTCGCCTGGAGTGATTTCGGGAAACCACGGAAAACCGAAACCAGGATGGCCAGAACCTGGGATGGAACCCGGGTCCTCCAGAATGTGAGTCCAACGTGTTCCCGTTGTGCGACCTCGCTCAGTATGTTGTGCTTAGTAGTATAGGTTACATTTCCCCCACCCTCGAAGATTTCACAATATGAATACATAATTTTTATGATATGTACGTCAAGAACTATGAGACAAATAGAAAGCTAATTTAATATTATACTTTATTACCCCATTGGTATTTCACTGATATTTGTTATTGTAGGTTCAAACGATAGCATGAGAATAAATTAATTATCATAATTTTAATATTTACAGATGTACAAAAACTACTTTAGATTTTAGAGTTAATTGTCCCCCATGTTAAGGAAAGTAGGCTTATTAGTTACGCTGGTAACTTCTTGTTTAAATTGGGTAACAATTTTGACAAAATAAATTTTCTCTACAGTGCATAACCTCAGAGTAGCTACTATTTTTGATAACTGGAAATAAAATGTCATTGTTTGAAAAATGTGGACAATTGCCTATAACTTTAAAATGATACACAATTCTAATATTTTTCTCTTCAGCAAAAATGCAGATTATAGTCAGTTAAACAAACTACATACAACTTCCAAGTCTGTAAGTAGCACCATTATCCTCTTACAGGCTTTAATAAACTGTAATGTATGATATCCTCCATATACAACATGACTGAGGGCTTTACACTGTCAGACTGTCACCCTCATGAAAATTAATTACAGCAATACTACAAACATGCCCAAAGTCTTAGATTTTCTGAACCAAAATTGTACGTAGAAATCCCCTCAGCAATTTTGCTACCAGAGTTGGTTTCATTTAACTGGTACACAGAACAGAAGCAGTAATACCAGGCAACAATGTTGGCATTTTCGTGGCTATTCACGCACTGAGGTACGAATCATTGGAGTTGCCAGGATGTTAACTGTAGACAGTGATGTGGAGTGCCACTGTGGTAGTTTCCATTGCTGTCTTGTCAAGGCCAGATAATCTGGCGAGTGAAGAAAAACATTTAAAGAGTATGAACTTATGTACTATAGTGCTGCCTGTGCTACAGTATTAAGGCATAATTACTGCCAATATCTTTGTGAAAATTTCACTACGTGCTTGTAGACAAGAGTGCAGTTTGATGTATTTCACAGTGAAATTGATGGGTGCAACTTTATCAAAGCTTACAGTTTCAAGAAACTACAAATTGTCTCACCTGCTTTTACTGTGACCTTGAGCTGAGGGAGAACCCTTTCCAGCTCGAGTTTCCAATTCTCACTGTCAGTGGTTGAAACCATTATCTCATCAGGTTTCTGAGCTTCAACATTCTGTACAAAAATTAAATAGCTTATGTTGCTCTTCTAAGCTTTCAAATCTACCACAGTAAAAAAAATTTATACAAAAATATGTCAAATACAAAGACAGCTAAATTAAAGCAATTTAAAAAAACTGATTAAGTCACACAGTCAAGTAGTGTTGAAAGTATTGAGTTAACCACTCAAAACAATTTGTCATGCTCAGTCTGTAAAATATATCTAGCACATGGAGAGAATATTGAAAGGCCGGGTATCACACTTGGTGAGCAAACTTCTTTCTGACCGGGCACCTGTAGATGTCTACCGAACACTGAAGGACGACACATGAATTGAGGCCATATAATGAAATGTAAAGGGCAGAGGAAACCGGCGAGTAGCTAGAATCGAACCTGGATCATCTTGGTGTAGGGCAAGCACTCCAAATAGTTAATGGAAAACACTGTACACAATATTACAAGAAAAGTAGCATATATATATTAAACATAAAATAAGTTTCTGCCATGTTTGTTTATTCATTACAACTGGATGATAGGGAGCAAAGTGGAGATGAATTTAGAACTGTTTCACTCCGAGTGAACAGGTTGTCAGCTCTTCAAAGGTCAGAGCTTACTGACATAACTCTTTCTGGATGATGATTAGCTTATTTCACTCCAACCTCTCTTCACCCTCTGAAGTGTGGCGTGAAAGAGGAACTAAGTGTCACTGGATGCCTTTTATAAAGATTGGTGTTCCAATACTCATGATTCATTAGGCTGAGAGGCTGCTAGAGTTCTGTGATACGATAATGTGTAACAACAAAGTTTGTCCAACAATCACTTTCTGGGCCTACATCCTGATACAAACTTTTACGTGCAACAAGCCAATATGAATTAGTGTAGAAATGCACTGATGGAGAGCAATGAAACGCCTGTTAGCAAAACATAAGTATACCAGAACATGTCAATGGTTTCTATGCTAATAGATAATTTTCACATGACCACGATAAGTCTTAATACATCAAAGCATACTGGTTTATTTCCCAAATCTGCAAGAGTGGTGTTATGTATACGAGCACAATACAAATCAAAGTAGTGCCTCTTTCTTCATCGTTACATCTTCCTTAAATGTAAGTATCTGGGATCTCTAGCTTTGTTTACACCTTTATTATTTATCATAAGTGCCTGGTTTAGGGATAGCCAACTTAGCATAAACCTTCTGAATTCTATAATGTGCTCAGTTCAACTACTCAAATTCCACGTCAAGTACTTGTAATTGTATTCTGAGATATGAGCTGAAGTTCTTGAGTATATCCAACTACCTTCTGCTAAATTATTTGCAAGCAATGAAAAATAATTAATTTTTGATTATATCTGTTTACACAATAACTTGATAAGGCTGACAAAGGCAAAACAGAAACAAAGTCAGGTACAACCCATCAAAAAGTTAAAACAACTGAGCAGTCCAAAGCTGATTCAATACACTAATTGTCTAGTTGAACACAAAGTTGACACAAAGAACCTACACATAACAACACTAAGATAATAATTATTGTCATATCTCAAATGGTTCCAAAACTGTATTCAGAGCATAAAAATAGTTAACAGCACAAGAAAACTGCTCTAGAGTTGAATAGTATCACATCCGGGCTGGAGAGGTCTATGTTTACACACACAACTCTGACTCGCCCTCTCGGCATTTGTGTGAAACATTCCCAGGCTTATGAGAAGTTCCATAGACGAATGGAGGACCGCGTTCAACTGCGCACATGTAAGCAACGTGCGTAATTGTATTAGTGCTCAAATAGGTGAGCAAGCGCCACGACTGTTTATTCAAAGAGCAGCAAACTACTGAAGAAAAAAAAAAAGAAATGTACTGTCAACTTCACCAATTTCAATCCAAAGTCAAAACTCCCTAACAACAGTAGTGCTAAATATTCATGTTACATGTGAGCCTACACACACCAACTAAAATTGTATTAATTACTATACAAAACATGCAGTACTGTATGTAGTTACCTGGCGACTAAAATTGTGCAAATCTTCAATACGAAGCAAAATCTCCTCCTCTTCATCTGAATATTCAGCTGCCATTTCCTCTTCAACTTTTTCTAGTATCAGCTCGGCCTCATCTTCCATGACATCATCCTCGTCTTGCTCTACATCTTTTGGAGGTTCAGGTCTGTTGACAATGAAAACAATATACCAATATTAAAGCTCAGAAAACAAAGTACAGTCAGCCCGCTTTATTTGCAGTATTTCATTCCAGGAAATCCGAGGATGTGCGAAAACCGCATATATTCAAGGTACCTTAACCTCAAATACTACTATATTTGTACAGGTACAGATCGCCAATACGTTCAGAAAGTGCCCTATAACATTTAAATATTGTAAAAATTACAAGTAACTTGTGCAGTGAAGAGTATGTTTGATACAGCTGCAGTTGTACTGCGCATAATGTGGCAACAGCATGCCGCGTTATCTCTCTCTAACCTTGCCTTCTCTTCCAAGAAAGTGCACTGGCCAGATACGAAGTGTCTCCACAGGTGTTGACAGAATGGCATTTTATATAACTATTACTCATGTGTAATGCTTACTTTATCTTTGTTAACTAAACATATAAAATAACAGTGGACAAGCACAACTATGACTGTGTAGGCATGAATATATTATTTTGCAACTGTCTGTAAACACTTCTTGCTTGTATGACATGCATATAAATTACAGAATTAAAAAGGATTATTAACACAAACATACATATTTTGACTGTAATTAAAGATGTTAGCAGTTTCATTTATAATACAGCATCACTGATTACTCTAAAATAGACTTTCACGTATGTTAATTAAAAATTTTACACCACTGTACATATGGACAGTAAGAACAAAGTTTTAGCAGTTTTCCTTTTAATACAATGCCATAAAATTAACTTAACAAATTGTTTTGCAGTTTTCTGTGCAGTTCTAACACTTGATCTTATTCCTCGTGTTTTATTTCGTATCGTAAGAATACTGCACTATTTTTTTCCGTACATGCAGCTTACCTAATACCGCAACAGACATGTAGCCTTTCAGTGAATATAGTATTTTTATTTTGACTGTGAAACTAAGAACTTTGCGAGTTTAGAAGGATCAATACAGCCTTTCTTTTTAGGAGACAATGCTGTAGGCCGGTTCAAACGGGCAAGAGAAAAATTAACTGCTGTCTTTCGCTTACTGCGCACACCTAACACACCGCTTAATTAAGCAGATAATGTGGCTGACAACACAATACCAGCTGCTCTCGTATGCAGCGGGTGGTGCGCTAGAAGTACGTGCGGCAAACTGTGCATGGCACGTTGGAAAATGCAAATTCTTAAGCATTTCATATTTATATATTTTGAACTTTTTTCCCACCTCCCAGGTGAAAACTGTGGATGCGAAATCCGTGGGTAAGGCAGGCCGACTGTATCTTGAGTATATTATAAACACTTCATGGAATACTACAAACAATAGCGAACTCAGTACAAGTGAACACCACAGAAAAAAAAAGGTTGAGAAAAATCATAGTTGCATTTATTTAAAAATACTTTGACAAAATAATATTATGAAGCAGCATTGAGTTATGATTGTAAATGAACTTACTTTTTCCACCCAAAATTTGCCATTTTGAGAGCAGTATCTGCCAAGCAATTGAGCACAAAAATAGCATGCTCGCCACATCCTTGCTTCAACTTGCTGGGAGGGAAATTAACTGCTATACCCTGGAAAATATATTTTAAACTATAATCTGAGAGATGCCAACATAAGTACAAAACTTTTAACAAATATTTTCCCAAAATCAACACAAAAACAATTACTTTTCATATATTTTTTTTACTACCACTATACACGTAAAAGTTTAACTGTTCAAAAATATACTGTATTCAAACATATTCCTGAATGGGAATTTTCTAACACCATAGTGGTGCCATGAATGCTAACTACGTGTTATAAATTAAAATTATGCTGCTATGGGTAGCAAATGTTATACTATATGATATAAATAAAGTAAAATTCCTGCACGTAACACTATTTATTATATACATATTAGGCTGATCATTTAATTACCTGTCTATGAACAGTAAAATTGTTTCTCATTTCCTGAATCATATTCATCAAGCCAATATCAACCACACTAACATTCTCCCACCATAGCAACCTACGATCAATTCCCGGCAAAGTCGACCTGAAGTTTTGCACGTGAGAACCGAGTCGGACAATGCAGTTAGTCAGCAGGTTTTCTCAGGGAACTCCAGCTTCCCTCGCGCCTTCATTCCACTTCGAACTAGCTTAATCCCCCTCAACCCTTCTGTTGCAGGAACATTCATCGCCTTTCTTTTCCCTACTCCGAGTTGTGGCTTCCTTCAGCCTTGCCAGTCACAGATAACCTTGCACACAACAGTTTGTTGCCCGCAGCCTCCTTCCTTACCATGAGTTACACAGATTACTAGCCAGTTTACCGTAAGCTGAAGCACATTTACTACCAATACATCGCAAAAATTTAACAAAATTTACCTACTGAATTATTAATTACCATTCATCCCCTTTGTAACATTGCAAAAATGGCACATTATTGTGTATGGTTGCCTTTATATTAACCACTGACAAAAAATGAGAGATGTAGTAAATTTGATGGCTATGTATGACTGTGTGTCATTGTGTGGCTAAATTGCTCCCAGAAAAGTGGACAGATTTCAATTTTTTCTTGTTTCATCAGGATGTTTCTTTGTAGCCCAGTAGCTGAGATGGGTTCCCTGAACATACATTTTTGGTCCAGAAAATCAATCACTTGGGACATGTTCATAGTATAACCCTATCAATTTTTATGAGGATGACCATCTGACAGCCCTCAATTCACCATTTTGTAAATGGAATATATGAGGCACACATTATGGCATACTTACTACTTTGTAAACAAATAAAAGGTGGGAAACAGCCACTGGCTGCTAATTGTTAAAACATGTAGACAGAGATGCGCAAGTACTTACAGAAACAGTACTCTAAGGTTGGAGAGTACAAAAAACACATGGACAACACAATCTTGTGCGGTTGCAACGTTTCGCTGGCCAGGCCAGCTTCCTCCTTGGGTGGCGAGTGATTGCACACTGCAGTATGGCAGACAATAAACGATGGTTGGTAACTATTACACCTAGCGGCCGAGGGCCGAACTAGGGTGTGGCGGGAAAAATTTGAAAGTTATCGGATGTTTAGGCCTGGTGGTTGTCTGCATTTTGTGATATACTGATGGACTAGTTCCCAGTGCATCAGTTCTGCACTTTCGTCTGTAGGTGGTAAGGCTCTCACCACTCTGGTGTAGTAACAGGCATCAAAAGAAGAGTTTGTGGGAGGCTGCATGTGCAGCAACTGGTTTATCTTGCAGGTTTAGACTGGAACTGGCTACTGCTTGTTTGGTATCGGCCCTGTGGCCATTCATCCAGTCTTAGTGTGTTTGTGGTGAGGCCACTATATTTAGCATCACACTATGTACACTGTAGTTGGTAGATAAGGTTTTTCGTCCCGCAGCTGTAATTGCCTTGAATTGAGTATGTGTGATTGGTGAGCCTGCTATGGAAGGATGTGGAGGGTTGACGTATTGCACAGGTGCTGCAGCGAGGACTTTTGCAAGGATGGGAACCTCTGGATGTGTTGATTTTGCTGAAAATAGGGCTGGGTGGTAGTTTGGGGTGCACCAGCTAGTTGCGGATGTTTGGAGGTCGTCTGAAAACCAGTCTAAGGGTTTGGAGAACAGGTTGTGAGTTAGCAGTGAAGAAGAAAGTATTTTGTGGCCACAGTTGAGGATGATCTCAAGTTTGTTGAGGCCTTCGTGGTAAGGCACTACCAGAGGGTAGTCAGTGTTACTTTCTCGGGTCTGTGGTCTCTTGTTACAGATGGCTTGCTGAATTTGACTGTCAACAAGGGGTTTTGGGTATCCTCTGTCAATAAATGCTCTGCCTATTTGGTCACACAGTGTATTCAGATCGTCTTCGGTTGAACATGTTTGCTTGGCTGTGGAAGGGATTTCTTACAATAAAAGGGGTGGTAGCTGTCAAAATAAAAGTACGTATTGAAGATGGTAGGTGGATTTGGTGTACACAGTAGTTCCAATTTTCCCACTTTGTAGAGTTAACTTAACATTCAGAAAGATTGCCTGTGTGCTTGAATAGTTCCAGGTAAATTTCAGGGCACTGTGGGAGATCAGGTTGTTGAGAAAATCAATGAGATATTCCTCTGTGGAATACAGACCATGAATATGTCATCAATGAACTGGGTCCAGAATAATGGTTGTATTTGTTGGTGGTTTAGGAAATTTTATTCTAACTTACCCATGAATAAGTTAACATAGGAGTGGACCATACGGGTTCCCATGGATGTCCCCTTAATCTGCAAGAAGTATTGGTCTTGAAATCTAAAGTTACTGTTGGTCAGTGTGAATCTGGCTAGTTCTACCAAGTATGCTGTAAACTACTTGTTGTTGGGAGGTCTGTGGTTCCGGTAGTATTCAATTGCAGACAGTCCAGATGAATATGGGATATGGGTGTATAGGGAAACATCTACTGTAACCAAGTTGACATATTTTGGGATGGTGTCTAGGTTCCTCACCCATTCCAGAAAGTGGCCTATGTCCCTAATTAAGATGGGAACTGTCGAACCCAGGGTTGGAGGTGGACATCTACGAGTACTGAGATTCTCTCAGTAGAGCTACCACATTGTGATACAATTGGGGCGTCCTGGGGGTGACCGTTGCTGCTTGTGGATCTTTGGCAGCAGGTATAGGACAGGTGTGGCTGGTGTTTCTGGAGTCAGTAGTTTGATGGATTTGGGTGATGGGCTTTGAGTGGTTAGGAATTGGTTCATCTGTTTGCCGAAATTGGAGGTAGGGTCTTCTTGAAGATGTTGATAGGTGAAAGGGTGACTTAGCTGTTTCTCGGCTTCTGTGACGTAGTCCGTCTTGTTGAAGATGACTGTTGTGGAGCCTTTATCTGCTGGTAAAATCATGATGTCTTGGTTGTTCTTGAAACTGTTGATAGCTCTTCTTTCTGATGGAGTAATGTTGGTGTGGTTGGAAAGTGAATTAGCAAAGGAAGGGTCTGCTACACCTGTCAGTATGTAGGAGATGAATTGTTACAGAGTGTGGAAGGGGAAGGGGTATCCCAAGTGGAGGTAGGTGCAAACTTGGGTTTGGTCTATTGTAACACTGTAGGTTTTTCATGTTGTGTGGGGATACAAGATAAATGTATTTATATTTTTATTTATATTTCTTATTATATTATTAATTTTCATACAAACACAGGTGTTAATTATAACAATATTTATAGCAATTATTCAACTCAAGAAACAAATTCAATTAATTATTTTGGATATTTATGCTTGTGGGTTTGTGTTATGCTGTTTTGGGAACTCGAGGAAAAAGCAGACTTTTTTATAGGCAGGTGTGTGCGAGGGTTTAGCTTTATCGAGTTATATCCAGTCGGCCGGGTAGCAACAAGCAGAGTTTTCCTTGTTTGCCAGTACATTGCGCAATTAGGTTTGCTGGACACCCAATCACGAAGAAGCGTGGGTTTCATTTAGTCTCTAGGAAGATGGTGTGTGTATTGAGTAGCCAATAGGAGCGCGACACTTGAAGGTCAGGCTAGAGGGACGTTAGCAGCGACGCACTTGGTTTTGTAAGATATGTTCCCCGGTACTCGGGATGTCCGGACACAGCTAGGGTGTGATCCCGGTCCGTGTATAGTTCTGAAAAGGAAAATATGAAGTAGGGTAGTAGCCCATAAATGTAGTGATGTGTTTATGGGAGTGGCAAATTTTACAGCACAGGTAGCACCTGTGGTCATTTCTTCTTTGCAAACTATTTTTCTAAGGCATTCGACACACTGGACCACGAAGTTTTACTATCGCGACTTGCAGAAGCTGGCGTCTCACAAAGAACACACAAATGGTTCCGCGATTACCTCAGTAACCGGGAACAGCAGGTAGAAATAGAGACGGCCACAGGCACTTTAAAATCCAAAGAAAGGTTTGTACAGTCTGGTGTACTTCAAGGTAGTATACTGGCTCCAATTCTTCTTTCGTTATACGTTGCAGAATTGCCTAAGTGTTTCAAGTACTTATCCTGCCATCAATACACCGACAATACCCAGTTATGGATCGAGACTGCTACCAGAGAAATCCAGGACATAATAAGGAAAATTAACGAAGATCTCGAGCAGCTTCATAAATGGTGTATCAGTAATAAATTAAAACTAAATGCAGATAAATGTAAATACATGACAACTGGGACCAGCAAAAACCTAGTGAAACTTAATACTGACCAACAAATTAAAATTAATGGAACTGCAATTCCCAAATGTGAAAACTATCGTAACCTTGGAATTATTTTTGATCAAAATCTCTCTTGGAACAAACATTTCTCATCTCTCCTTCAAACCGGCTACTACAAACTTAAGCACCTTTATAAATTTAAATGAATTCTTCCACCTTCTCAGAAACTCAAGCTTTGTGATAGTATTGTCTTATCATCCTTCAACTACTGCTCTGGCCTTGTATGTAGTATAGACAACTCTTTGCAATACAGGGTCCAAAAAATTCAGAATGTTTATAATCTAAAACGAAGGGACCAGATCACAGAACCCTTAATTAAAACCGGCTGGCTGAACATGGAAAACAGGCGACAATTTAATTTTGCCACACAACTCAAATCAATTATCCACAATAACATTCCAAAATTCTTAACATTTAAACTAAATACTACAGTTAAACTCTATCCATTCGTACAACACCAGACATAAAATGAACTCCCAAATACCACGTCACAACAGTACAGCATTTACGCGATCATTCAGCTACACGGCCAGTCGTATCTGGAACGAGTTACCCACCAACTTAAAAAAAAACTGGACCATTAAGTGTATTTACGAAAAAGTACAAAAAGTTCCTACTGACAGGCCAAAACCAAACAAAAAAAAAAAACGAAAATTAATAAAACAATTATATAAAGATGACAGGAAACTAATTCAGCATTATGTAACATATCTCATGATTTGTAAACTCTCATATTTTTTTATGTAAAAGACTTAGTTTAATCTTCTTTATTAACAACTTTTGTAATTTAGCACGTATGTTTTCATGAATCTTATTGTTTGTTATAATAATTGTGTCTTTATAACTGTATGTAGTCAACAATATGCACGACAAATTGTAAAACGTCCGTGGTGCTGAATTTTGCTCGTGTTAAAATAAACAAATAAAATAAATAAATGAGAGTAAATTGTTATCTTAATGCTTGTAAATTAAAATGTTTGTTGCAAACTTACATACACTTTGTATTGAGCAATATATGTATATGATGTTGGAATACATTAAAAGATATATTTTTATAAGTATAAGCCTCGTATATTTTCACAGAGTAATGCTCTCTCTCTCTCTCTGTTTGTAAGGTATGGCCCAAAAGTTCTCTGCAATTAGTCTTTATTTATGTTACCCTTTGCTAAATGATTTTATTCCTAGGATTTTTTGAGCAAGCTATACTTATATCATCTGGTGTTTCCGAGGGGCTACGGGCCCTGTGGTACAAGTAAAATGTTTTGGTCTCAGTTGTCATTATAAAGTGTGCACTTTTGTTAATAATAATAATAATAATAATAATAATAATAATAATAATAAAACAATTCCTTTTATTAAGTTGTAATAATTTTTTAACTGTGTTTAGTACTTATATAACTATATTTATTTTATAAAGTGAAAAAGATAAAATTTGATTGAAATAAAAAGCACTAAGGCTTGTAAAGCATTTTCTTTACTGAGAACTACCTGTACATGACAGAAAATGCATGATATGCCCATGGCATGGTATCAAGCAGTAACGGGATTGTACAGCTAGACATGCAAATTACTTCCTAACATAATACTTGTTCAGTTGCCCAATATAATCACTTTGTTGAGCTGTCAAACAGAAAATAATGCTTCAGTTAAGAAAAAAAAACATAATTGTCTCTTCAAAATTTTGGGTGTGCCTAGACCTACAAGAAGAAGAAAACATACATCTTGCACAGTTTTGTATATATCACAAGGTTCCTACAGCCTGAGTCAAATTTATTTCTCTGACTTTCCCTGACCATTCCATGTAACTTCTCTGACCAACATATAAAAAAAAAATTCTGTTCAGTTTTACAAAAAAACTGTTTTTTTAATTGTACCACACTTTTATTGGCCTCCACCCCTTCAGCTAACCTTGCCTCAGCTTTAACACAAAAATCAGAAAGCAGACACATCATAGAAGAAAATTACAGTAATTTAACACAAACTCTACAAGAAATTTTTACTCAAACTGACTATGAAAAAAGTGATTTCTGCTGTAGTGATAGTTGCAAGCATTTATAATCATTCAGAATTCTGTAGAATTATGCCTGTTTCCTGATTTTATCAGTTGCTCAAATTTAAAATTTAATAAAACTTCCATTTACATGAACACAAAAAACTTTCCAAACACTATGATCAATAAATTGTGGCCTGTTTATAAAGTGAAAGGCCACTGCTACCTCCTCACGCAAGGAACGCCAACTCCTTTCAGTTTTCTGCAAAATTTATGGTAGCTTATTTTAATAACACTAGATAATGTGTTGGTGAACAAGAACACTGATGGAAAATGCAGCTTAATACTTAATATTGAATCCAATACAGTTTCAGGCTTATTTTGTCAAACAAGACTTTAATTCACCACACAACTTACGACAATCGTGCAAAATTAGCAAACTTACTTTAAGACCTATCTTCATTCACCACCACTAACATGCAGAATACTGTAGTAACCTTCAAAATAAATTGTGAACTGAACGGAATATATTGCAACTAGAGATTATGTATGTACAGTTTTAGCTAAAACAAAAATATAGGTACTATTTTTTATTTGATTTCTTAACTAACAAATACAATTTCCCTGATTTTTCCTGTCCCTAAAATTTTTCCCTGACTTTCCCTGACATTCCAGACTGTAAGAATCATGTATCATAAATTTTGTGAACAATGTGATTAAATATAATACATCAAAAGAAGGCTATCAGTTGAAACATATATAAATTTTCAAGAAAACAAAGCGCCTTACGGTTTTACGGACGTTATCTAATATTCCTGCTATGGTTGAATTTGGGTCGTCATATTCTTGAGGCTGATCAAAACTTTTTCCAGTTTTTCTAATTAACCAAGCAGCAAGGGAGGTGAAAAGAAAAAACTGTTCACCTGGGTTGGTCTGCACTGCAAAATAATGCCTGAAATCACACAAATGGCACGCCACATAAGTTTCACTCATTATGAGCAAAAGCAAATATTTTCTAATGAGATTGTTTCCTTTTATTTTAGTTCACTGATTTTAACTTGAATTTTGGTTACAACTGTACATTCAGCACAGCTTATTTAACTTACACAACACAAAATCCCCTTAAAAATCACTTAGAGAAGGTTGTAACCGTTGCAACTCATTTTCAAATTTTGTCATATAAAAATGTATGATTCCAACAAGTATTATTTAATAAGTTTAAATTTGAAGCCATATTGGATTTACAAATAAATAACTTATGGTCATTGAGCGTAGCAACCTGAAAACTTTTTATCATTCACAATATTGTCCTGCTCTATAAATTTTTAGAAAGTTATGTAAACTTCATTACAAATAATATACTAGCTATTTAGAAAGTCACTTAAACATAATCTTATGTTTTCCTTCTATTCTGAATTTTACGTTCAGGTCCCAATCTCAAAAATTAATATTTATCATTATCATTCTTTGGCACCTCCATTTTTTTTAAATAAAAAAAAAAAACACGCTCTGAAACCTTGATGTATGTAAGTGTGTTATATCAAGTAGACATAATATTTGCAAGAAAACATTTTCAGATATGTCAATGTATTTTTGTAGAGTATTAAAGTTTACATTTATGGAAGATTAGTACATACTAAACCCCAAACATGATTTCATTCAAAATATAAACTGTTGAACACAGAGACAAGCAGCACCATTTAAAAATCTATTTTAAAATTTAGTCTAAAAGAATCCAGGCTATAATTTGCTACTGTTTTCTGTAACGTAGCTCTCGGTTATTACAATTTTTGCAAAGTGTATTAGTTTGAAAACAATATGACAATATTTGCCATATTCAAAATTAATAACATAGACAGTAGGCTACTTGCAATTAGGTAACTGCCCAGTAGCAAGTTTATTTTGGCCCTCACTCACTTCTCAAACTCTTCCTAAACTTTTCAGACCTTTTCACCAATACGTAATCCTCTATCAGTGAATTCCACACCCTCACCGACTTTCACAGCATACAATTCTTACCTCATTCCATTATCCTCCAAACCCTCTGAATCTTCTCATTATCATTTCCTCTTCTCCAAAACTTACCCTTATTTAACAGGCAGCATAAGTTTCCCCATCCTCCCTGTCCATTTGGGGCATTCCATTTTAAATCAGTAAATTTCAGAAAAAATTTTTTCATCACCATTTTTTATTTTAATGAAATTTTGTATAAAACATATATAATTCTTTAAGAGTAAAAAACCACTTGTAAACTTTTTTTTTTATTTTTTTGCACGAGATATAAGCTATATGGTCAACTGTACAGAGAAAAAAGTGACATTTCAAGGTCACTTTTAAGGAGCCATAACCTTTTACCCCTTGGTGCTACGAAGCTCTGTCATAGCTCTTTAGAAAGCTTTAAAACTAAATATTTTATTATATTCAGAGCAAATTTTACTTGATATAAAACTAATCCTCTTTTTTTAGGGTTTCTGCAACACTTAGCTATCCATAAATTACTGAAGAGGTGGTAATAACAACTTACTTTTTTTCATGCATAGTAGACAGCAGTGAGCACTACTAGGGAAATAAATAATTAAGATATTATTTAGTCCCCTTTACAAGATATAACCCCCCAAATAAACAATTTTTTCAAAAAGTCCCCTTTTTCAAGGTCAAAAAAGGGCATGTGTGGGAAGGAGTAAAAATTATTTTTTTGTTTTTAAAATATAGTATTTTTGACACTTTTTAAACAAAAGACATTTCAACTTGATACTTTGAGCTGTTTGGAAACTACAAGCCTCTGAATATACAAACATTTTGTAAAACACATTATCACAGTCAAATAATTAATTTATCAAGAATTATAGTGGCTATTTAAAATTCATTAAACAATCTCTTCTACTGAAATGAAATGACACATAGGTGTTGTAAAAATTGTGTTTAATGTATGAAACCACCTATTCAGTCCATCAATAGAAGGAAAACTAGAGTTGATAACCTTATTTACCAACATTTATACAGTCACATGAAACAAAATTGATATTTTAAGCTAGAAATAAATACCCATAATTTTATATTCAGGTCTTATTGTTATAAAATAAAGTAAACTGAATGCTGTTAATTATGGACTTAGGAACAATTTTGTCAGTTCTCACTCATTGCTGGTGTAATGATGTGACCTCTTCCTTGTGGTGACCATAGTAGGCTATGTCTTGTAATCATACCTAAGTCTTGTCATATTTATCAGAAATTTTGAATGAAGTTCCAGGCCCTTTAGGATGAAAAAAGTGAATCATGTACCCTACTTCAATTACATACATTTGTTTTTCAACTACTTCCCCTATCCACCAGTTATTATCATACACACAACAGACATAATCAAGCACCTTAGGTTGTGTCTGTACTGTAACGTTCTCAGTTTCACTGGTCTTGAATGACCTGGAAGGTCACTGATTGTTCAGAAAAATATGTGTGACTGATTTTTATTACAGAAATATTGGTAGGAGTGAAGCTATGAAATTATATTGTGTGAGGTACCTGTGACACCTGCAGGGTTGCCACTCATTTTCCACTTTCAAATTCCCTGACATTTCCCTGATTTCCAGACAAAAATTAATTTTTTCCCTGACTAGTTTATTGCTACAATACTGCTGTACCTTCGCTATTGAAATTAGAACACTTATATGAAGAATAATTTTCAACATTAATAAATCAAATTTTGTAGTTTAAACATTAATTATTGGCCACATTTTTAAGTTAAACACGCAGTCGTATATAGTTACATTTGACCTTGTTGGATGAACAAGAACAGTACCAGTCACTTCCAAAAAATATTGTGGTATTCATTGGGACCATCTTCCATGTACTATTCCCTTAACAAGAGAACCTTGTACAGGATTCGTAATTTAACTGGCCAGACTCCTCTCAACAATAGTTTCAGATTTCCTGCATGGCCCCCTCCTATGCAACCTGCTCGCCCACACTACTAGATGCAATTTACTGGCGATATCTTCATGACCAGGAATCCCACCAAAGACAATCTCCTCTATTTTCTCAACAGCCTCAACTAGCACAGCCTTCTGATATTCACCTGCAACTACTCTAAATCACATGCACTATTTCTGGATGTAGAACTGACCCTCCACAATGACAAATTTTAACCAATAACCTTGAACTAAATTACTACAGCTAAACATCCATTCTATGTCAAGAAATCTCTGCCATACGGTCTTGCCACCAGAGCCAAACACATATATTCAATCCAAAGAGATATAAACAAGCAGTGTGAACTCATAGAAAAAAGCCCTCACTGACAAAGGTTACTCATAGTCTATCTAGCACGTACACAAACAACTTCCCAACCACTACGTAAGAAGACTGTGATCTCGACTGAGTAAAAAGCCCATTTCAGTTTACAAAAAAAATGGTAAAATTCTTAAAACATACAATCAACGAAACCCATCCTTTTAAACACACTGATGAAAAAAATAAGCTTGAGGAAAAATAACTGTAGCAATAACAACCATTTTTGAACACATTCACAATTCAACTACCAAAAATCATCATGTATGTCTAACACTTGAGAAATTTTTCCATTTAAAAAAAAAAAAACTTTAAGGCATTCATAATCTGGCATATCATGAAGTCTTACCATTTAAATAGCTCACCTTCCTGAGTTTTGTACACGAGGAGCATAGTACAACCAATGTACACGATACTTGGTAAATAACAAGACACGGAAACCATTTTCTGTCAGACGGTACAGCAATACTATCAAATCAATACAATCGCTCTAAAATTGATTCAGCATTACCGCTGCTGATCAACTATTTTTCTTCACTAAACAGAACATTGCAATAAATGCTTTTCCTAAACATTCATTTTGCAATTTCAAACATTCAAATTTTGTAAATATGTCTTATTGTAATTTTGCAGTTTTGTGCTCTGTGGACACCAGATCTATTTACACATTTCAGATTCCCTGAAATTTTACACCTTCCCACCAAATTCCTTGACATTTCCCTTACAATGTTTAAATTTCCCGACAGTTCCTTGTTTTCCCTGTTTTCCAGACGAGTGGCAACCCTGCATCCGGAATCTTTCCTCAAGAACTTCTCTTACACTGTCTACATCATTCTTGGATGTACATAATAAATGTAACTCAATATGATTGGTACAATAGTTGAAAACATCCATAGGTGTTACAATCTGGTTGTTAAGGTTCCTTCCTATACCTGTTCTTGATACACATTGCAGTGAGTTATAAGTAACTTAAACATATTTGGAAGAAACACCTCAAATTGCATTATGTTTGTACATCTATGAAAAGAAAACACATTTCAAGTAATGTTTCCATCAGTTTAAAAATTAGGATCGCTTATTGGAAACATGATTTTCAAGACTCTCAAAATGGCTAAAAACAGATTATTTAAACCACCGTATCTAGGAAAATTGCAATAGGATACAAAAAACACAATAATACAAATAGGTGCTAGAATTTGAACTATAAGTATTGCAAATAAAATAACAGTCACCGCTTAAAGTCCCATAGGAAACTTAATAATACTAAAGCTCTGCGCGCCAGTTGCTGGGTTTGTGAGTAGAGGCGATAATGGATTACGTAAGCCAACAGATGTCACTCTTAATGCTCCATCGGTTTTATGTCTCATATACAACAACGCAGCCTACCTAGATAAGAACCTTAACTGGTCGCTGCAAGCTAGCCTTTCGAACCAACCTCTTTACAGTTCCTCCAATCCCATCACATTGGCCCATTTCCATGAGATGTGGCAAAGAAGTGCCATTCAGCCCTTACACCAAAGCCCTTATCATGGTGACTTCAGTTAATAAAGTTCTTTCGGTCTTTGTATTCGGGAGCCATCAGAAAAGTACATGATTCTGGATAGGTTAAGGTTATCTTGTTTCAGCTACTCAATAAGAACTTTTTGAACAGTATAGAACAATATAGTTTTGTGGTCTTGGCACTCACTAACAAAACAGAAACTTTTTTAATGTAATTTTCAATTAACTCTCCGGTAGATAGCAAATGGATGCAATGTCAGACCAATGGAAAGACTGAACCTATTCTATTCCTTCTGTGAATTAAGAAATTCTGACTGAATTTTAACAATGAAATGATGGACTTTCAATTGCTTAAGTTTTTCACACAACTTCCCCACAACATCTTTAAGAACTAACACACAGGAAGCAAGCTCACAACTGTCTGTTGATACCCACTGCTGGAAAGAGATTTCCATTTCTTCTGCCACCTCTTCACAATCTTTAAAATTTTCTTATATAACGACAAAGACAGCTACCATGCCAGGGCACTCTGCACATTCTGACAGCATACAAGACTCATTTTCTATATTGCAGACCATGAGCTTCAACATTTCCTTGTACGAACTATGACTTTTAATAGCCGTATGAGCTTTATACTCTGATGATACAAGCATACACAAACGGAATGTGTACCAGCACTTCCTGCTAGCACACAGAATTTCTGCCTAAGCTCCACAAATGTAGACAAACATATCTTCTTGTTCGGGTGTTTTGTCTTAAAAGCTTTATACAGTTCTTTCAAATCACACAAAATGAGCCTTTTCTGGATATTTACTTTAGCTCCGGTTGACACTCGAGCTGACTTACAATCTTTCTTCCCAGGCATTATTCTACTGTAGTCATAATTTTGGTAAAACTCTTGTGCTAAATTAATTGTTTCTACTTCAAGGACATTACTTGCCTTTCTTGTTTCCACTTTTCGATGGACTCCCAGTTTGTTCACAAAATCATGAGTTTTACCAACTAAGTATTTACTTACACCAAATTCTTCCTGTGTTTTGCCATATATGTATAAGTTGAAGGAAGAATACTCAAAATATTTACCTTTTCTAGAATGGTATCTGCAGTTAGCCTTCTCTCCTTCAGTTTTCCAACTAATTCTTCACAATGAGTACATAATTTACTTTGTATCTTTGTATGATTTTCAGTATCAAGTGAAATCTCTATTTTAAATGATTTATTCAGTTTACAAGTGACTGTTTCTGTAATTTTGACACTTTTTTATTAGCAGATTATTTTGCATCAACTGACAATTTCTGAACTATTACTGGAGACACAAAAAGAGCATTTCATGCATCATTCACAGAATCCACTAACACACCTGCTTGCTCATAAGTATCACTGTCATCAGATGACTCACATTCTTCTATTTTGGACAAAAATTTGCAACACACAGCTTTACCAGGAACGAGTTACAGTTTGGGATTTTGTATGCATAAATCTAAATTTATAACCTGCAATGCCTTTGTAATTGACTTCTTGTGTACAGAAAATGGGTCACAGCAGCAATTTCATACACATAGGTGAATTCTTTTAAAAAATTTTCTCTAGTGATATATGCAGACTCTTTCAATGTTATCACAACCAGGTCTCATACTAAGTTCTTATCACTGGCACTAAAATCAGAAAAACCAGCAACAGTAGGAGATCTGCTATAACTTAAAATATTACAAGGTTCATTCTTGAAAACCCCTACTGAACACTACATCTGTGTGCTGCTAGCTGATGCAACAATACTGCACATGTTCAAATAGGCACAGGCGTGCTGCTAGCTGATGCAACAATACTGCACATGTTCAAATAGGCACAGGTGTGCTGCTAGCTGATGCAACAATACTGCAGATGTTCAAATAAGCACAGGTGTGGTGCTAGCTGATGCAACAATACTGTGCATGTTCAAATAAGCACAGGTGTGCTGCTAGCTGATGCAACAATATTCCACAAGTTCAAATAGGCACAGGTGTGCTGCTAGCTGATGAAACAATACTGCACATGTTCAAATAAGCACAGGTGTGCGGCTAGCTGATGCAACAATACTGTACATGTTCAAATAAGCACACGTGTGCTGCTAGCTGATGCAACAATACTGCACATGTTCAAATAGGCACAGG
>PNEQ01088989.1:0-26961 GCA_003012365.1 Medauroidea extradentata | reverse complement strand
GTCGTGGGGTTTTACACGCAAATCACAGACGTGTGGTGTTACAGTAACCTTATTGTGATTGGTACAGTCAAATGAGAAACGTCACAGTTCAAAGGCACGCTGCCAATATCTATGAAGCAGAACTGCAGACATGCACATAAGGTACTGGAACAAAGTGGGGCAAAATTCTTTTCGCGAAAAGTTCATGTCTCTACTTATTTGATATCCGCATGAAGTCTCTGAGAATAATTTAAATATACCATAACGTGCCCGATACCACTGGATCAGAGAGCAGCTAATGAATAAGGCGTTGTCTGCTTGAATACATAGATAGTCTTGGAGGCTGCCCTACAGGTCAGTGAACTCGCCAATTTTTCCTGTCTCTACTAGTTGTTGGAGACTCGGAAATTTTGCTGGTTCAACGCCCTGCCGGCTGTACTGCACAGTCTTGTATCCTCAGCTACTAGTACATTGTCTGCTGCTTCGGTGTGTGGAGAGCTGTACATGTGACAAGGCAGTCGGTGAATGACTTCATACTGTTCTGATATTTGTTCTAAGTCCTGAAGGAAGTTTCAGAAACAATGATCCAATCACGAAAGTAATAAAATAGCACATAAGTTTGAAACCTAACGTTTTATCAAATGAGTCTGCGAAATTTTCTGGTGTCTAGTAATGGTTAGAGACTCGAACTGTTATCAAATTCATTCGAAAAGAAGATAGATTAGGGATTCCTATGTACGAGAGTAACTTCCGTGATTAGGCCTTTGTTTATTAAACGTCCTTCATGCTGGCTGTGAACCAATAGCAGACCTGCATTTGTACTCTCACTGACTGCTGCGCTACCTTGTCACATGAAGAGCTGGTGACTCACAAGAGCAAAAGCCTATGAAACTGAAGACAAGAGTGTACACAGGACTATGGAATCCAGCATGCAGGTCATTGAACCCGGAGGTCCCTACTAACGGTGTTATACATTGTCGTATCTAATACGTCTTACCTTGAAATATGACCACGCTTCGATACTGGCCTGGAGATTTCCACACAGCTTAAGGGGAATCAGTTCACACCATTTTGGGATAACGGAACTTCTGTATTATTTATTTGACCTACAAATATTCTATAATAATTTACGCTTCGACAAGACAGAGGGGATAATTTCTTACGTTGTATTCATTTGGAATTCCTTGAGAACTGATGCTTAATCTATAGCTGTGGCCATCCGTAGAAAAAATTACTTTCTTCCTCCGGAATGTTTCTAGTCAAAAACTAAGAAAGGTAATGAAGATGTGAGAGTTTAGTTACGCTTAAGAAAATAATATATGAGCCATGCCAGTCAGCAAATTGTAATATATCTCATTATATGAAACTTACAGAGAAAATCGATGAATTCGAAAATGCCAGGAACTGATCTCCGTTAAGGGGTTCGTAAAGGTAAGATGTCGAGCGAACGACTGAAATAATCAATTGTCGATAAAATCTTAACTCCGCATCATAATTCAATAGGACATTTTTGTGCAGTATATACGTAAACTTAAAAAAATGTTTTTTTTAACAGAACAGTAAGAGATTAAAACCACAAATTCTACAAAAATTTAAAGCGTTTACTTGTGTAAATTTTAATATTATAATATCAATGTCTCTATAATACACAAATTTCAAAAATTCTCAGCTTTGATTGTAAAATTATTTAAACGTCTGTGAACCTCTGAAGAACGGGTTTTTCGGATGTTAAAATCATTTTCAAATTAAAACGCAAGTATATTAAAAATTGAGTTACTGTACAGATTGGATATTATCATATAAAATTACAAAAATTTAAGTTTTCCATGTTCATAGATTTTGTAGTTTAAGCCCGTATTTTTATAAAACCAGTTTTTAATTTTTTACTCAAAATAAAAGCACATAACTGTCTAGAGCTGTATAAATATACGTCTACTATAACATAATTCCTCGACAAAAAATTCCCATCGAATTATAACGAGTAGTTCAGATTTGATCGACAATTGAGTATTCAAGTCTTTCGCTTGACATCTTACTACTCCATACCCTTCAAGGAACCGGGGGTGGAGTGGGAATGCTTGTACATGTGCGATGTTTTATTGCAAGATTTTCCTGTGTCGTAGAAAATACGACACTCTGTTTCCTATAAATGCACATAATATTGACGATTTAGATGGCTCTTACTGCGCATAATGCCAGTCGTAACACAAGAAAAAACGTACTGCGCGCACAATCCTAGTTTGACTGTATATCTGAAATATCGACTGAAGTTCCATCACACATGTACAACACACAAACATTTAGTGTGTTCTAGTACTCCAGAATGTACCTGAGGCATAACGAACGCAGTATACCATAACAAATGTTTACAATACGCATTGTGTGTCTGTTCACGTCGAAGGAAGTTAGTACATCTCAAGCCCAAATGTGTATGTGTCCGTTGATTGTCGGTGCTAATACAGTAATATTAAATAAATGTCGCACGAGGATCGTACAAGAGGGACAGGGTGTCACAATCCGAAGTGCAGACATATACGACTGAGAGCCCTGATGGAACACATCAGTTGAGATCGTACAATGAAGAAGTGCCGGAATGAGAAAGGATAGGAAAACGGGAGATCCCCGGGAAAACCCTCCGAACAGCGACATCTTCCGATATGATCCCCACATCCCAAATCCTCACCGGGGATCGAACCCAGATCGGTTTTGTGGGAGTCAAGACACAAGTTTATGGATTCCGTCATATTTTAAGTTAACTCCTGAGGTCCCTGCAACATGATTTATTTTTGTTTCAAATGTGCTCTGTTTACAATATTATTATTTTCCATTTGTACAAAGGTGAGGGCACTTTTGTAATGGCAACTAACTTTGCAGTCACCTTACATACAACTGGTTGTGTGCTTGCCTGTGCAAGAAGCCACACATCGACATTCAAGGCGTGCGTGCGAGAGGATTCCTCGCGGCTGCCAAGACCAATGCCAGCAGATATGCCGCTACTGCACACAGCCAGTACGGCCATCACGCAGCCAGTTGGCTACACACCCAGTCAGTCGTGCTAACTTAGCGGCATTATTACAACATTTGCTGCAATTCGACTGAGTTTTGCAGAGAAATATCAATTTTACTGAACAGCGGAATTTATTGCGATGTCTATTATTAAAACCAGTAATTTTTGGTGAAAAAGAATACGTTTCACTGATTTAAATAGGATGTAAACGTCTGCAGTTCTGCTGAAAGATCAGTGGTTGTATGACATTAACTCTGAGCTCCTCGGAGTTCTATCCAATAATCACAGGCGTGTGGTGTTATAGTAACATTATTCTGATTGGCGCAGGCAAATGAGTGACGTCACCGCACTAGTACATTATGTCAATAACCACGAAACAGAACTGAATACGTCCACATAAGGCCATGAAACACACTGTTGCAAAATTATTTTCACAAAAAATCACTGGCTCTAAATAGTTCGCCTTTCTGAAATTAAATTTGTAAATTGGTTTATTTAAAAAAAACAGTTAAAACTATGTCACAAAATAGCCTTAAACATAAAATGTACCAACTATATTACCATAAGTTGCCATTTACTTAAAATTAATCGGTTTAAATGCGATTCTGTTTTCTAAATTAATTTAATTTTTTATTTTTTTTTATTTTTTTTTTTTTTTTTTTTTTTTTTTTTTTTTTTTTTTTTTTTTTTTTTTTTTTTTTTTTTTTTTTTTTTTTTTTTTTTTTTTTTTTTTTTTTTTTTTTTGTAATTTTATGTGTGTTAAGCAGGAATTTACATAGTTTGATATGAGTATTCCGCGGAATTTTGAAATCGTGTTTGGCAACACTGAAATCACGCATGCAAGTCAGTGGCGTAACAAGAACAACCTTAACACGCATGTATGGAGATACAAATTAATTTACTCTCTACCAAAGTGAAATGATTCGAGGCAAAAAAAAATGTATGTGCAGCAGCAAACGTCTGTTCATTAACTACTCAATGCAATATTTCGATGAACGACGAAGTCTCAAAGAAGATTGTTTCCGACAAGACAGCGTGCAAGGTTATGAGTAGAGATGATTGATGGTAGTATATCACTAGAGGTACGTCAATTTCGCGGATTCATCTGGCAGCAGCCTAGAGTTGTCAGTCCTATACACCCACTGGCCACAATCGATTATCTATTGGCTTATAACCATACAAGCAGGTAGCAAGCGATAGCACTTCGCATTCTTTCCTTATTTACTACTGGCTTGCAGTAGTCAAACGCGTTTCGTGACAGCCGCCAGCAAGTCACAGACAGACAATGAAGTATACATAATTGGCGTTCAACCTGACCTGAAATGTATCTGCGAAATTTACGTACCTCTATATGTCACGAAAAAATATTATGGCAACATACCCTTGAAAACACTGCGGTTTCTTGCAACATGTATGTTTGGGGATGATGTGGATATGACCTAACGTAGCAGTCTGCAGACCAATAATAGGCATCAAATATTACAATAGCGGTATTCTTGTTGGCTCAGTCAAATATGGTAACAGCTCCACGTACAAGCGAAAGCCAGTAGTTTTCTGGTAAGCTGATCGTACGTTGAAACACAGCAAACTGTCATGTTTTCCCGCGATGATTATCTCTAGTTATGAGTAGAGCCACGATTTTATGGCGGAAAGATTTTTGCAACATTTAGTTTCGATGCGTCATGTGCACACCTGCAGCTCTGCCACAGAATATTTAGGAATACAGAAGTGAAATAGCAGCTAGGACGGCAAACTCAGTCACACACGCCAGCACATTGGCTTTCCTGGCCAGCAACATGGCGGAAACACTTACCCCCAATCACGGTAAGGCAGCTGCCCTGCTAGCCGGCAGCCATACCAATAGGAAGCCTGCAGTAACATGCAGGAGCCAAACATACTCGGGGCTGGTATCAATAACCACGGGCAGCCAATAAACGGCGAAGTTCGCCCGCATCAAACGAGCCGCCACATCATTTCACGTCTGTATTACTGTTTAGTCTGTGGCTCTGCTACATCGTCTGTGGTTGGATGATTTTACTCTCACTTTCCATTGCAAATTACAGACGTAAGGAGTAACAATAATCTATTCTGATTGGTGCAGTCAAATGAGAAACGTGTCTGAACAAAGACACGCTGCCAATAACCTTGAAACAGAACTGCCGATGTGCACGAGAGACACTGAAACAAAGTGGGGCAAAAATCTTTTCGCGACAAAATCGTGGCCCTAGTTATGAGTCTTGTGTATCTGATACATGGATGGTGTTGTTTCGTGCCACGCCCGTTATTTTATACGGAAAACACTTTACTATTAACTGAGGAAGAAAATATAGGCCTACATGAAACAATGCTTAAATAATTGTTAATATTCACCGTGATTGTTAAAACACGATTTTCCGGCATCTCTTATTGCAAAAAATTCCTTTCTTTACTCTGCCGCTGCTCCGAAATTGCCACTTGAACTCGTAAAACGCAAAAAGACAAGCATGAGTTGGCCTTTCCTTCAGAATATTCAAGATTAAAGTATTATGATCACAGCTAAAAGTCCCACAGGCAGAAAACTACCCCGAAATCCTTGCACGTCCATTTTATCACGCTGCGAATAAAATTGATATGTTTCTCGTGAACTTAGTAATTTTGGTCTTATCGCTCTGCTGTTGCCACGCGTCAGATGCTCAAATTTGAAACCGGTACACAAGACTCTACATGTAGCCATTTAGTAGGCTACGTATGTGCTTTAAACGTTTTGCAGTGTGTGGGAATTTTATTTAAACAGAAACGAAACCCTTGCGACCAGTATGGAAATTTACAGATAGAAAACACTTGTGACGAGTGCGTAATGTCACAGTTTTACGTACACCATGCGTGTTAGAAGCATCTCTCAAAATCTTCCAGCTTAAATAAAGTTGTCATTTCTGACCATGTAATTCAGAATTAGTAATGAAAATGTAAGCAAAACTTATATATATCAGTGAATTGAACTATGATACACATCTTCTACTAGTCATATTATTTGACGGGAGCTTAAGACTTCTTTGTATCGAAAACTTCATTATTTTATAATCGTACCTAACACTGTCCAACTCTTACATATTACTCTACCAGTAATTCAACAAATGAAATACTTATCGGTTACACAGTTTTCGCACAAGAACACATTAAATTAGCGATTTGAAAATTTTCGATACTTATCCGAAGTAAAAACTATTCAAACGATATGAATAAAATTATTTAGAATGGTAGTAAAGTAAATGTGATAATATACTGGTGATGTGCAGGCAAATTACAAGCCAGTGAGGTTCAAGAGGCGAGTTATGAATTCTCCAGTAACACGATTTCAGTAATAACCAAGTATTTCGATTATTTTATTACTGCAGACATGCCAATATTAGGTGATAGTGATGTATAGTTGGATCTAATACTGCTGCCCTCGAAAAGTGATCTCGCTTCGCTACTGCTAGTCGTATGCTTGACGGTATACATCACATAAACACAGGTATCGTTTTGGTTACAATACTGCAGTAAACAGTAAACAACAGTCCTATTTGGTTGCCGGTATGTTTGGATTGATTCTACTACTATTTGTTATGTGTGAGAAACAATACGTTATGACAAATAAAGATATAATTTGGCTCCTTTTAAAAAACAAATTGTTGTAAGAACAATACAGATACCACCAAGAACCAAAAATAATTCACGGGTATGTTGGCCCAGCACATTCTCTCGACATACTGTCGTGAAAATATTTTAAGCCAACATATCCTTGAAAACGTTGTACTTTCTTGCAACATACTGTATCTGATTGGGTGATCTACGTCTTTCACAACGTAGCTGTCTGCAGACCAATAACAGGCATCAAATATTACAATAACGAGATTATTATTGGTTCAGTGAAATAGGGTAACAGCTGCAAGTACATGAGAAAGGCAGTAAGCTGGATGTGTGTTGAAATCCAGCAAACAATCATGTTTTTCTGCGATAAACCATCACCTCTCATGTCTAGATAAATCTAACTATTTATTAATTGAATCCACGAAATCCAGGTATCTCTAATGAAGAGTGATCAAGTCAGCTTAGTGTTACAGGCCAGGAACACAGTAACAAGATACAGACATGCGGGAACTTCAACAGTGGAATAAATAGCTGGAAACTTTTCCAACATATTCTCTCAAGCCTCTTTTAAGCGCGAGTGCCTTATAGATCTATTTTGCTCGGAGCCCGCTGCAGCAGTGGTATATATGCAGAGTCCATTATGGTAGCTGTGAACTTGCCAACAAAATATCTGTGACGTAGTAACATCCTCTACGCATGCCGCATTGTTCTGACACACTTATTCGCACAGAACATATCTCTTCAAGTCTAGCATTTGCAAATCGCACATAAATCATCGGCACATTACGAAACTAATTTTAACACTACAGTGTACTTTCCAGTGCAAATAAAATACTGAAAAATATCAAAATTTTCATTATCTGGTAAAATGTAAAATTGGTGGTAACGTTGCTATTAGAATAAATCTGCACGCTTAATCACAAATATTTCAATACAATTTAATGAGTTACTAAAGTTTTAACTTTACTATGTGGCCATTGTTTCATACATTACATCTAATTTAATTTGTTGTAACAGTTAATATATCTAAATAATCTAACACATTATAAAATAAAAATATAAATTAGATTGCATTTAAAACACTCTAAACCCGAATTATTATAACGTAATACCATTTCCATATCAGTTTCAGGGGCATAAATCCAGAAATGACGGAGTCTGAGACAACAATGTAAAACTTAAATGTTTTGTTCTCAAAAATAACATATTAAATAAATTACGTCGTTGTGTATATCTATTTGTTTGTCTGTTTGTTGTTTGCGACTTCTTAACTGATTTCAATGTTTTTTTTTTTTTTTCAGATACCATATATAGGTTCTTAGCTGAATCTGATGAATACCTGGCAAGTTGTTTTAAAGTTACAGGTCACTTCAATATTTGTTTAATAATGTTGTAGATACATAATGAAATTTGTACAACACTTTCATATTTTATTTATTTAATCTACATGAATTTTGGTACATGTCTGCAAAATTCAATAGTTCTGCAATCATGTGATAACCAGCACTTAACGTTCGGTGCGACTTATTAATTTAATAACATGTATTTGTTTATAATTATGTTATAATGAAGTGTAAAGTCGATTATACTATAAATAATAATTTAAGAAACTTATTGCAAAATAGATTAATATTCCAGTTTAACTCATTCACATTGTAAAATTTGAGATTTATAATTTTAATGTATATTGAAACATTCGCAACATACAGTAATCAGTTATTTCCATAATATGTTTATTATATTTTACATAACATAATGTAAACATCGTGTGTGTAAACCCGTAAAATAATATCGGAAATAAATTTTAAACTGAAAATAATAATCAATGAAACTTCTAACCATACGTTAACATCAAAGAGCAAGTATTATTTTTATTTTATTAAAACATTCACATAATTTCAGCACTCGATTATTAGCGTAGAATTACTCGCACATTAATGACTTAACGGACACTGTATACGATATCACGACATAAAATGAACATACTCTGTCTGAGTATCAGACTGTATAGAGACGAGAAATGTGTCTTATCTAAAGGCAGGAGTCTTGCACTGTACGAGACAAGCGCTTGGCTAACTTTAACTTACTCGCTCTTCGCATATGCTCGGGGGCATTCGTTCATCTTCGGCGATAAAGCCAGACAACTCCTTCCTTTTCCCTGACCGCTGTGACAACAAGTATATGTTAGTTCCGATTAGATTGAGTTAACTTTATGTGGTTTAAAATAACTATACAAATACTGTGCGCTGAATCGAAGGACGGTTTCTTTAAGTTAGGAAACTGAAATATAAATGAATAAATGTGGGACTGCGTTTATGCTGGAATCACAACAGTACGACAGACGCGACGCGAAGGAAGCGATGAGACACTACAAATTCTAGTTAATGCTAAAACCAGTTCTTCTGTCGCACGTGTTAACTAAAAATTATTAAATGTAAGCAGTTCCTTACCTCTGGACCTCTAATACGACAGTCATAGATGTTTACAGCACTGACATTTTTTTCCTGTTAATTAGCAATGTATTTTGAATATCGTAACTACTAGCACACAGCAATGTGAAAATAAAGTCACTATTACGCGTTTGCTTAAGAAGGTTATGATTTGTTTATTGACCTAATAATAAACGTAGCATACATCTCTCGTAAAATAAGTAAACGCAATTCACTAGCAACTCATCAGTTTGACCAAAATTTAGGCACAAAATTAAATTCCGTATTTTCAGCTTTGTCGCGTCCACGACGCGAATAACACAGAAATATTTCCTATTCGGAATTTGCGGCGATTACGCCAATTGTGTCACGCTGGTTGGTTGATGATTAGTTTTGTTATTCGCGCCATGTCCTTCGTGTCACGTCCGTCCTGCTAATGTAATTCCAGCAGTACGCTCAATGGCCGAGGATAAACGAATGGTGCCGAGTATTTCCGAGGAGCGGGAAAGTTACGGGAACTCTACAGCGAAAAAGTCGTAAATGTATAATTGTACCAAACACTACTAAATTTTACGCATTACATTAATAGTAATTTCCTACAAATAAAATATTATTCGGTTACATGGTTTTCATACACGTGCATGTCAAAGTGACGATTTAACTATATTCAGTTTGTAATAGGCATAGCCCGATACACAATAAATATCACTAAAGACTAGCTATTAGAATTAAGTATCAGATGTTTTAGTATCACAAATCACGGGAATGTAAAACAAGCTAGAATTGTAGTACAGAGTTGGTTCAAGTTTTGTTGTACTCTGTGTATATGATAGGTATGATATTGGGATGATTTGTGAAAATTAATGTATATTTCTTATTTTGGACTGGGGAGAGGATGAGATGAGAGACAGGGTAGTCGCACACACATCTGGAAACATTTGGAGCTGTGTAGTAGTCAGCAGTGACAACGTGCCAGTCGGCCCCTCCCGCTGCCTGCCCGGGGCCACCAGAGGGTGGGGCGAGAAGAGCTAACCAACGGCCACGTCTCCCAACCGTTTAATTTAAATTTTAAGTATTTGTGTATGTTTTGCAATAAGTATAGTTAATTATAGGAAAGAATGATGTCAAAATTAGATAAATGTAAACTGTGATTTTATGAAGTAAAATCATCAAGAAATATGGTCGTAATCGCCCGAATTCGGAGCAGTGCCGGAAGGTCGGTATTTTAAACAAATCTCCTGATTGGCTGGAGGGAGCCGCGTCAAGAAATCGTCGTTGGCGAGTATGCCGGCGGTGGTGGAGAGAGAGCAGCCCGGGACTCAGCCGCGGATGGACGCGTGGGTCTGTGTCCCGCGGGTTCATATCTCGGTAGGCTGCCAGAAGTGCGTTACCAAGAGGCTTTATTGCGCGTGTTATCACATCCGATTGTCGGGCAAAGGCGATTGAGCGTCAGACGCTTTGATCACCATCCGTGGGCCGAGGAGCCAGTTTGGTGGCCTGAATGCGGTGCGGGAGGTCGTTGTTCGACTCCTGCCACGAATAAGGGCGTTTACGACCGTGTTTCACTTAGTAGTTTGAACCTATATGGATCCTCGAAAAATTAGTGTTGAGTGATTGGTCACTTATTGACATTGAATTGTGATCTGCAGTAAAGTAAAACCGCTGGGTTAGTCGGGGCAATTTGATTAAAACCTAATGAACTAATTAATTAAAGGAATAATAAAATAATGTGCGCTCGGCAGACAGATCATATAGGGGCGAGTCGCAAGTTCTTACCCAAAGTAAAAACAATTTAAACGCCTCAAATCGAATAACTAGAATGTAAGTGTATTAAGACACCTTTGTTATTTCACGTAAAAGTATTTGTATTTTTAAAAAAATTCTTGAATTAACATACATTTCTGAATATATTTCAGTACTTGTATTTTTACAAAAAGAAAAGTGGAATAACGAAGCTGCCATTCTCTAGCTTAATACAATTTCTTTCACTATTAAACTATATTATTCGTATCGTTTGAATGGTATTTTCTTCGGGTAAATAGCAATAATAGTCAGCTCACTGTTTGTATATGTGCTAGTAAGAAAGCTATGGATCCGAAAAATATTTCGATTGGAGAACATTACTATAAATGCAATGTGTAAGAGCTGGACAATATTGAATTAATAGACTTATAAATTATTGCATTATTCGGTGCAAAGCAGACTTCACTCGACGTAGAAGCTAGTCTCTGTGAGCTGCAGCAATAAAGGACTCATGTGTGTGTGTATGCTGCCCAGGAGACACCACAGACAACAGTCGCAGTCTCAGGGTGACACCAGTGTTCAAATGAGAGGGGAGGGAGGTGGGTCCTGCTAGTCTGCCAGCCGCCAGAACAGTGCAGCCATTAGCAGCGACAAGCCAAGCCAAATGGCCAGTCATTCCCTGCTCTATCAACCTGCCACAGAGGGGAAGGACGAAGGTCAGCTATACCATGTATTATTAACTGGCAACTAATGAACGTTTTTAAAGGCCTTGCAAAGTTTTAACTATCTCTCCGTTTCTATTTTTCCAGCAATAATAGTAATATTGTACATTTATGTATATTTATTAGCTCGCAAAAGTCAGGTCTTTGATTATTAGTCTTGCAGCTGTTGAGTTAAGATAAGGAATAAAAGTTAATATATATATGACTTCCCAATCAATCATATGCATTGATAAAGACGGATTAAAAAAATGCTCTACATGACATTTTAAAAGAAATATTGCGACGTAAATGGTTTTAAATAATATTTGCTTAAAATTCGCCGTGAAAGTTTAACTTTAAAAATTTATTTAGAATTTTAAATATTGACCACAAGGAATATAAAAATAAATTACAATTTTCACGAAAATTTTAATTACTCTATATAAAATAGTAATTTCAAGAAAGATTTATTTGTTTTATCTCCGTGGCTGCTAGGTAGAAAATCATAACGCTTACGTATTTAGTCACATGTAAAATGTATAAGCATTTAATCCCAATCACTTAATCTTGCATGTATACGTTGCTACAGTCGCTGATTATGCAGTAACTAGCCACAGGACACCTAGCCTCACAACTACTAACCTACAACCACTTATTTTTATAGCTAGCTTCATAACTACTAGCCTCATGATAACTAGCATCACAACCACTTGCTTACAACCACTTACTTTCTAACTAGCTTCCTAACCACTAGCCTCACAACTACTAGCTTGAAACTGCTAATTTGACAAACGCTACTATCACAACCAGTAGCCTACAACAACTAAATCCATAACCACTAGCCTCACAAACTCACGACCACTACCCACACAACATATTGCCTCACTACAACTTCCCTCACAATTACTTGCCTCACAAATCACAAGACATACAACAACTAACTACAAAACCAATCACCTCACACTAGCTTGATAACCAGTTGCTTACAATCATTAGCTTACAACCACTAACTACACAAACGCTAGCTTCGTAACTACTAGCCTCATAACCACTCGCCTACAACCACTATCTTCAAAACCTCTTGCCTCACAGCCATCAGCCTGACAACCACTAGTCTATAACCACTAACTTTATAACACAAGATTCATAACCACTAGTCCTACAACTAGTCTCATAACCAGTAATCTCACAACCACTAGTATGATAATGTAATTATAACCCAAAACGTTAAAAACATAAGTATAGAAAATATTGTTTCGAATCGTATACGTGCCAAGCTTGCACCATAAACATACAAAATCACTATTTTGTTTAACCCTTCTACTACCGTGGTATACAGCACCTTCGGAATCTAATGGGGGGTAACTGGGTTACCCCACTCAAAAAAGCATAAAATAAGTATAATTATAGAAGTAAATATGAAGTATTATTATTGTTAATGTATCCGATTTGCTCTTTGAGTTGTAGGGCAAAAATTTGTGCAAGTTATTTTATTTAAACAATTTCTCGAAAACATCAATCGCTTATTTAGTATGGCATATATATCTCGTCATATAGGCCTGCATCTGATAACATGTAAAAATCAGTATATTGGCTGTCATCTTTTACGGATGGAATTACCTTGGTGTTTATGAAGTACTGTGACATGTAATGAATGTGGTCCAATCACATTATGGAAGTGATGCGTACATACGTTTGGTTCAGTGAAATATATGCAAATTTTAAAATTTTATTTTGCAAAAGAAAAGTTTTTGTACATAATCTTACCACATATAATAATAACCAACATCGTAAAAATTGTAGGTCTTTCCAAATAGAATCACATGCAATGTCTACATTACTGTTCTGCTATCATTACGAGAACTTATTTGACACGGGTGTTTTCATTACTGTTCTTTCTACATTGGAACATATTTTTTACAGACTAATAAAATAACATAGTCATACAAAAATTACAAAGATACAGTTGCACAGACAAAATTAGACATCTAGGACGGAAACACTATGCTACCTACAAATGTGTCCTTTGAGTAAAAAAAATAAAAACAACATATGAACTTACAACGTTCACAAAAAAATCCACACACTAAAAATATTTTAAATATGTCTTCAATAAAACTACACTGATAATATAACTTTTGCTATTTCTTCCTCATTTCAGCTCATATTTGTGGTTGACAAAAAATGTTATAGTAGCGTATTCATACAGTATAAACGAAGATAGTCTTGCACAAAAACCAACAGAGACAAAATGCACTACGTAAAATTTTAGTTTATAACATTATTTTGATACAGTCAGTCATGTAAATTTCTGAAAATTTGTAGTTATCCAATAAATTATTCACTTGGCAATGCTTACACTGAAGTTCTTCTAAAATATTTAATAAAAATTTTCAACTCTAAAACTACTCAGATATATTATGCCATTACCTTTTCTTCATTTCAGCTCATATGTGTGGTTGACCAAAAAAGTTGACATATTCATACAAAACATACGAAGACACAATTGCACAAAAAAGGCTTCCTGAATAGAAATAATATGCTGCATACAGACATGTAGTTTGAGTGTAAAGAAATACATGAATATTTTAATTTATAAAATCATATTTATGAAGTCACTTCAAATTAGCTACTAAAATTATGTAAGTCAGCAATTCTCTAATAAATGATTCAATTGCAATGTTCATGGTAGAGTACAACTAAAACTAAACTGATGCAACAAGTTTTGCCATAACCGTTCCTTCCCCATTTCAGTTTGTATTTATGGTTGACTAAAAAATTTTACATATTTGTACAGAACACACGAAGAAGGTTACATTATGCTGGAATCACAATAACCCAACGAACACGACACGACAAAATTTAACATGCTGACCAATAGAAATCAAGGTCACAGTGTTTTCATTGGTAAGCAGCTTATTGTTGTCATGACGTGTTCCTCGGGTTATTGTGATTCCAGCAATACACAGAAGGTAGCCTAGTAGGCTTTTAGAAATAATATACCGTTATAAAACACATTTTGGTAACATTTTGGCAAATAAATTTGCATTCACAAGATCTAGTGAACAACCTTTAGCAACCAGCTGCACTAAAGAAATATTTGAAAAACTTAAATATTTTGCTGTGAACACTGTAAACACTTAGCTACAATGTCCTCAATTCTGTGCGAATTACACACGTGCTTTTTACATATACAACACATCAATCGTGTTTTCTTATCCTGCTTTCTTGAACATAAAGCACATCTCTTCCCTGATGACATATGCGATGAAGTTCCTGGGCGGGGTTCAGATGGCTCTCTTCTCTGTACTTCCACTCCCATAACCTGCATAGCATTCAGAGTGCGTGAATGAAGTCCGAATGGATTTTGGTCTCGCTGCTCAATGTAGGGCTTTGAGAGTTCTAATATCAGTTTCTGTAAAAACAAACACCTTTTTCTAGGATTGTTCTGCTCCCATTCAGGTAATTTGTGAGTCCATACAATATAAGCGTTGAGGGCTGCTATGTCCAAAAGTTCCAAGAACAGGCGGAATGGCCAACGTTTTGTAATGCGAACACATGTGTATTCTTGAGTCATCATGTCACCTGCATCTACTCCTCCTTTTGTTTCATTATATCTATGAATTATTTGAGGTTTGTCATCAACTACATCTGCGTTGTGGTGCTGTGTTGAAAGGAGAATGACTGATTTGTTTTTCTTTGGAACATAAGACGTAAGGGTCATATCTTCAGTAAACGCAAAAAGAGATGTATTTTCTTCTCGCCGAGGACTCGGACGAAATTCATTTGGAATTTCCCTTTTGTTACCTCTGAGTGTACCAACAAGCGTCATACCTTTTTCCAACAATGCTTGTGCTAGCGGTACGGAAGTAAAAAAGTTGTCTGTTGTTACTCCTCGACCAGAGTTGAAATTTGGCTCTACAAGGTCCAAAACCACTCTCATTCCCTGGTTTACTTCTCTTTGTTTGTTTACCATTCCTGTGTATGCTTGCAGGTTGCATACGTAGGCAGTTTTACTATCTGCACATGACCAGATCTTCATTCCATAACGGCCAAGTTTTGATTTCATGTAAACTCGGAATGGACAGTGCCCCCTGTAAGTCGCCAGCCTTCGTCAACAGTCAGATTGTCATATGGTGTGAAATTGCGAGCACATGCATGTGTAAAATGGTCAAAAACATCTCTTATGGCCTGCAGCTTATCATTATTCAATTCAATACGAGCCTGTCGAGTTGAGGAATCATCAAATCTAAGCAGAGAACAGAGTAACTGAAATCTGTTTCTAGACATGGCAGCTGAAAAAAATGACTGACAAAAGGCTGGATCAGAAGCCCATAACTCTTCCACACTGACCTGATTGCTGTGTAGTTTACCAGCTGCTATCAAAACAGCAATAAATGCTTTGATTTCGGTAATTGATGTGTTTTTCCAAATTTTTTATGTTTTGTGGGTGTATCTCATTGAAAGCTTCAACACTTCGATTAGCTTTCAAATTTGTATTATCACAAACAATATCTAAAATTTCAACAGGAATAAAAAGTAGAAACGCCTCTGCTACACAACTAATATTTTTGCTACTTACAGTCAGACCCCGTTTACCTTTCAATATGTTATGAGCTCGCCGTTTACTTTGACGCGGAGGATTTGATGACCAAACAACCCCACTCTTAGTAAAATATGTTTTCAATTCATTTACACTATTCTCATCACCAGCTGTATTGTCCTCACCAGTATTCTCAAAGCTTACCTCATCATCATACTCGCTTTCTTATTCTACGATATCTTCGTCTTCGCTGGCATTCCAGATACTGAATATTTCCCTCTCTCCAGCTGAAAGATTATTTGGATCATCAATAGCTATTATTTGTTGTATCTCATCAGGTGTGTATTTTCTAGCCGTGTTAGAATCCTGAAACATGTGCGGAAACAAAACCTTTTCAGATAGTTTTCGAGAATGTTTTCTTTATATACATATAGTCAAATAAAAAGCATAGGCTATATTTACCTTCCGACGAAAAATGAAACTAGCCACTTCAGAATCAAAACGCTACATTCTGGGCACAAAATTGTCGATATTACACTCTTGGCACAAAAATGACAACACAATAACTCGTAAGAATTACACAGACAGTATCGACGAGTGCGATGCACGAATTATCAAACAACACAATGGTCATGAAAATTTAGACTGCAGCACAGTGCAGTGGCTGTAAAAGGAACTAATAAGGACCGGTTCCGATAGCTCAGTTGGTAAATATTTATTGTTCTAAAATAAGTATAATTATCAAAACAAATACGAACAATCAATAACACTGTGAAGCATATTATAACGAATTGTATGTGCATTACAAAGAGGGGTATTTTAACTACCCCAAAACATGTTTTTTTCTCGGACAAAACCGAAAAATAAATCGCACTGACGCTGCCCCTTGCTTATTTCTATATATGTTAGGAACAAATAGAAAAATCCACTCTTTCGAAAAAAAATTACTTTCGTGTATATTGTTAAAAAACCAACTTGGGGTATTTGGATTACCCCCCTTTGGTAGTAGAAGGGTTAAACGTGAATATTGTATACCAGGAAGTACTTACACGCAGTAGTCACACTGTTAAAGAATACATTTTCTTATGTATTACAATAACTACCCAACTAGAATCCAATTTTATTAGTGTGAAGTACACTTGTCTTATATTTTACTATCCTAGTTATTACTGTCTCAAATTTCTAGACAAGTGAATGTGAACACTGTCTTTACAGGAAACCTATAAAATCCTGATTAGAAAGAAATCGAGTTTTCTATTTCGAGACCCACTTAGAGCAAGTTGTTATTGAAGATCACAAACAAACGTGCCTTAATACAGGTTGTGGCAACATAACCTCCTGTTTTGAAATGTGCGACATTCAGGCTGTAGATTTATTAGCGGGGTGATAATGGTCTCATTACAGAGGCTTGAGCGTAAAGTTTTGTACACCACCGCTGTCAATCGCCTTCATGCGTAGGAACAGTGAGGAGCGTATGTGAACTTGTTGGGGGAATTTTTACACCTGCGACTTGATGAACTGGTCTTAAGGAACATTTGGTTCCAACAAGACGGCGCAATGGCCCACACTTCAGGGGCATCGACGACTGTTTTGAGGAAACAGATCCCGGAGCGCCTCACCACAGCAAGTAGCGATTTGAAGTGGCCATCCCGCTCCCCCGATTTGGCCTCTTGTGATTTTCTTTTTTTGTGATTTCATATCCCGCGTTTATGTTAACCGTCCAAGGACCCTTCACGTCCTGAAGGCCAACATCCGGGCAGAAATTGCCAATTTACCCACTGCTATGCTAGAAAGTGTCATGAGAAACGCCAGAAATGGGCTTACTCTGCGAATTGACAATGGACGGCGTTACCTACCTGATGTGATTTTCAAAACTGTGTAAAACCAAACTTTTCACGTGTGCTGTACCTACACTATAAAAATTAAAAAGGAAACTTTCTGATTCACATAATGGGTTTTATTGCCATGTTAAGAAAGGAAGTTATGCTATCGCACCCAGTATAACTCAGCGACACGTACAGTTCTGAGAAATTCCTTGCCATACAAAGTGCTTTACCATAAAAACACTATCAGGGTTCGGTTAATGATACACGTGTAAATATTTGAGATTTACATAAAGTCAAAATGCAATGAATAACGACAAATGAGACCAACATTTGTCATGAAACTTATTTCCCATGAAATCTTACCGGAAATTCTCTTGTAAGAAAAGCTTGCAAACTAGGCTTAACACTTTGTCAGAAGCAACTTAAATTGAGACAACCAATGGCTTGGACGAACAGAAAGCGGCTAGTAAAATGGTTGCGGCAATTATTAAGAAACCACCACAACATTCACGTGTAGTGATTCCAGAAAACAATAGAAAAATGAAGTTCATATGGCCGCATTGAACTCGAGCAAACGCCCAACATAATGCAAGTCGCATCGTCTTCCCTCTCTCTCTCTGTTTCTGAAATATGCGTAATTTTGACTGTATTTACATCGACATAATGCAATTATCATGCCTGAATCAAGTGATATTCCTTTAGACGACATACTGCTTGGAATATATATATATATATATATATATATATATATATATATATATATATATATATATATCACGGACAACAAAAAATTGTTAATTAAAGCACTCGTGCAGTTACAAGAAATAATGTACAGACTCTAGCTTGTACTGTTATCGTCACAGGTTTCCTTTTTTAGACGGTAACCAATGCTACTTGAAAACATGAATTTAACTTGGCGTAAAAAATTTTAAAATATAAATGGTGATTGATAAATCAGTAGGTTCGTTTCAATTTGGCAGAATAATTTTAACGGTCATTTATGTGTAAAAAAAACTTATTTTGTGCTGGTAGGAAAACACCATCTAGTACCCAAACATACTAGTGTGTAAATTACCTCAATGCACCCGGGCAGCGTTGTGTATTAAGCGGCAGTTTTAAATAAACGATATTGGATTTTTAAATAACTGTAATGGCTTCACTTGATTGGACGGTATTATGTATCAATAGACAATGTGCTAACTGTTACATCTTTGTGAAATATAGTCTATTTCAACTTTGAATCAGTTCTGCAATAAGGATTTTAGTCTTATATTCTGTTGGTATAAGCATAGCTTTTACAGGACTAAACTATTTTTATGAACGTTTCAAATCGGAAAAACGTTTTAGCATGTTCTAATGATAGTTTACAACGGGTACAGAGTTTACTGATGTAAAACATCGTCCTATAATACTACATAAATTAAGCGTATGCGTTGACTTTAAACATGCGAATATAAGTTCATACATAAATATTTATGTGTATACTCACGACAAATATATTTTTTTCTGCAATAAGTAAATGAAACGCATACACGAATTCAAAACGAAGGTATTTATCTAACTAACTATTTTTTTTAACACTTTTGTCCATTCGCTGGTTTGTATTTTAATCAACAAAAATTTTCAAATTGTCAGACACAAAAATAAAACATAATATCTGTCGAAACACTGGTAAAAGAAACAAATTTAGCTTGTTTACATAACCGTAACATAACGTTTGTGAATAAAATTAACTTTGATATAATATTCATTTCCAAAGTTTTTCAGTAAACTGAAAATAAACATTTTTAATTGAAGCGGTTTTCTTATAATGGCCAATGAAAAGTTATGCGAGAAGCAAAACGCGTCGCTGAACCTACACTAAGCTGATAAAACAGAAGACTTACCAACACACTTCAACAACATCTTAAACTTCCTACAAGCACTCACAGCCAGTAACAGATGGAAAGTGACTCACCTGGAACACAGAAAGGAAATAAACATAATTATAATGAGCAAGTGATTAGTATTTCCATATTTACATTCACATTTGTAGGTAAGTAAACATATGAGTTGCTAATATAATTGTAAGCCCTTCTTTGATTAAAAAAACTCTAGGCTATATGGCAGTGGAACAATCTAAACACATTATGCAGAATGTCCGAGGAGGAAAGGCAATATTCTGGCAGGTGATAGCATTGGTCACTGCGATCATAAAGTTCATATGAACATAGGATCAATATGGGACGGTTGTCGAGATAGCCCCGTTTGAATGTAGACACTGATAAGTTTAAAAATACTGCTATTGTTTTATTTGCTGTTATGTTCGTTGCTTCTGTTGCAATTAAATTTTAAAACATCGTGAATAATACACTAACCTTGTTTTTCCATAGTTGTGGTAACAAGGTTACAGTAAGTTCTCAAAGATCCCAATATCGACCTCGATGTCTTTGTCAAATTGCATTGTACTGTAGACACAAATTATAAAGAACATTTCTATGTTAATGTGTGGTGTGGTAAATTGGATGACCGTCTGTTAGGCCCTGTTGTTTTCGACAATCGTGTGAATAAGGCAAAGTACCTGCAATTTTTGCAGTGTACATAACCTGAACTACGCGAGGATTTCCCTTTGGCTACACGTCTTGTTATGTACCTCCAACACGATGTAGCTCCTCCTCATTATTGGCACCAGGTAAGGAAGTATATCAATACAACATTTCCTAATCGGTGGATTGATTGGAAGTTAATATTCGAAACGAACTGCTTGCTCGCATAATCGATGATTTTACTGTCATACGGGATTTCACAGTGATCTTCGACGGGCAACGCGTTGTCTTCAACACCGAGTTGACAGATGCATTGAGGTCGATGGTGGGATCTATCAGAACGCATTGTGAAAGTATTGGCACTCTACCAAAAATTACATGACATGAAGCAGAATGGTTGTGTATTGCAATCGTATTATTACTGCTATGGAAAAGCAAGGTTTATGTTACTCAATATATATTATATTTTTCTTGTAACTGAAGCGAGGAACATAACTGCAAATAAAACAATATGAGTAATTTTACAGCTAATCAATGTTTTCATTCAAACAAACGTCCCATATTTAATATGTTCATATGAACTTTTTTGATCACAATGATTAGTACTATCACCTCCCAGAATATTGCCCTCTCCGCCAGGGACACCACGAAGAATGATTTATTTACATAAATGAATTTTAATTTTCAATATTATCTAAAAATATATCATTTGTGAAAAAGTGTGTCAAATAATATTTTTAAATATATTTTGCCAATATAAATGTTAGTACATTGATTCCTGAAAAAAAAAAATGTTAATACAAAGATTTTATAGGTATCTGAAACAATCTACAAGCTGTCTGTGTCTAGTTAAGTACAAATGCTTATTGTAAAGATTGAATTATATTTATTTTGTAAATTTCCTCAATGACTCCCATCAATACTACATACCACAGTGTACAGCTTGAAACACATAGAAACTCTTTACATAAATATTTTTTTTTTTTTAAGTTTTAAAAGTAATAAAAAATTGTAAGTATAAAAATTTTTTGTAAAGTGTTTCTAAATGCTTCAAGACGTAGACCATGGCATGTAGGTTTGATGTGATTTTTTTTTTCATTTCATTATGTTTATTGGTTTTCAAGTTTTGCATGAAATAATAATAAACACATTTTGACATTGAACTGACATTATGGAAAAACTGGCTGAGCTAATTTTTTTCCGTAAGAGGGAATTGTACTCTAAAGTAATATCTACGTCTACAAAATTAACCCTATTTTATACAAATATAAAATTACGATTTTTCCACACTGGAACATCCTTAAATACAGTTATTCCTATAGCTGCGATTTTGTATTGATTCACTGCAATGTATGTATATCTACAAAGTGTACATAACAGAATGTTATAAACTATGAGAAAAAACATACGAGTTACATCAGCCGAATAGCTTACTATGACAAATCTTTGAAAATTCGAAACTAAATTTTCCACATTCACATGGAACTATTTAATCCACGTAACAGTCATTATTTTTTTACTTGTAGAAAACATTTATAATAAAATATATTTTTTTCCTCGTATCAAAATATGCACATAAATCTACTGGTTTCACGTTAGTGAACGTTATTACTTCGCGTTTACAGCAAGTAATAATATATGCAATAAAAACTTGACGAATAACGTCGACTTATGTGGTCTGTCGGGTTTTGTTGAATTGTTTTCTCATCCACGTTATAATAACTGTACTAGTCACAGTAGACGATCGTAGTGACCATAATAGACAGTAGCTAACATTAAACTGAATACTTTTACACACTACGTGTAAACATGTTGCACTGTGTATAGCTAACCATTAGAGCCCGCGGTGTTTGGTGTGGACGTCGTGGTCTATCACAGCTAAATATGTAACAAATGCTAACAGATTGGTAGTTGACATGTTTAAATATTACCAATGTTAACTTACACAATATTACACAGACACCCTCTTCGGCAATGTCCTTTCGAGGTATACAGACCTCAACATGTTAAACACTTTTCGGACGAAGAATTCTACACGGTTATAAAATTATGATATGCCTATAACGTACAATTTCACAGCTGATGCAATGTAAATGCTGTGGTAGCATGCGTAAACATAAGCGCGAATATGCCCACTAAAGTCAGCCGCTAATATTTGAAGGGAGAATGTGCAGGCGACATCTCTAGGGAGAAAGCTCAACCAACAACCGTAACAAATATAAAGTAAAACAATAAGTTTTGTACTTTTCTTTCAGCTCGCCCTCCAGGGTAACGGCATTTCCGTGCGGTTTGTTACAAACTTTATTCGTTTCACTAGGAAAGACTTAAGGCAGAACAGTTCTGTAATGCATGTCGGTGAGAAATAATCTAATTGCTTTAAAGTGGCGCAGTCATTACTGCACTATTTATTGAAGATCACTTATAAAAGAAATGTGATTCACTGGCGCAAACACGGTTTAACGGAAACATCGTATTAGTTTACATAAACGCAAATTCACTGGAATGGACTGCTCACGTAAGTTTCCGTCACTACAGCTACTTGACACCTTGGATTACATCAGCATATTTTTTTATTGCTGTTCGACATACAGCAGCATAGGACAAACAATTACAATGACCATTTTAGTTGGCTTTCTTTGGTAATGTGTCACGTGCATTTGTTTCCTATCTTCTACACGTCACGTGAGAAATAAAAAAAATATATAAAATAAAATGTTTCAAGTTTAACCAGGTGTCTCGCGGGGACGTCAGTTAACGGTGCTGTTTTATAATAATACGTTATGCGATCGATTAGTCAGAATCATACAGCATATAACGTGTTTCGTTGTTATAACATTCACATGCGATAAGCATGTGACAAGCAATATGATAAAACATTATTTTGTAAACGTCAACCTTAACGCATATTTTAACAATTTTACTGCAATTCACACACTGAAAAAAAAGTTGTAGGAAGTCTTCCTTGAAAAATTGTTTTGTAGTAACCACAAAATAATTTTGTGGTGGCCACAGTATTTTAGTGCTGTTAACAAAATGTTTTGTGGTGGCCACAATATTTTAGAGGTGTTAACAAAATGTTTTTGTGGTGGCCACAATATTTTAGTGGTGTTAACAAAATGTTTTTGTGGTGACCACAATATTTTAGTGGTGTTAGCAAAATGTTTTTGTGGTGGCCACAATATTTTAGTGGTTTTAACAAAATGTTTTTGTGGTGGCCACAATATTTTAGTGGTGTTAACAAATAGTTTTTATGGCGACCACACAATAAATTTTGCAGGGTAAATACCCATAAAATATTTCTTTCCGTGCAATGTAGAAAATTATGCCAAATTAATTTTTAAATAATTTCATTTGTGAATTTCGAAAATTCTGTTAATCTTTTAAATTATTTTATATATTAACTAGAAAATCTTTGAAAATTACTAAGTGGCCTAGAATAGTTAAATTAAATTAACTACAGCTATATCGGCTTTTCACGAGTTATTGATCTAAATATATTTACATAACCCACTATTTTTAAACAGAAGTCAATATTGTCATAAATAAATAATTCTGATCGGTTTCCTGAGAGGAGATTTTATGTTGCAAATAACTACGAGAAAACAAGATATTAACAGTAAATCAACAATCTGTTTTGGGATAGCACATGTTAAACGTGCTGCTGTCATTACCGGTCAGTCATTATACATGCTATGTGTAATAAGTATATAGAAATAAACGCATTGGACGCAGTTCACGAGATAAGTTCTTCCTTGATGATAGATAGGAAAATCTCAATGGATAGGAGACAAGACCGAGTTTCGACAGAAATGTATTTACAACTATTTTACTGTAACATAATTGATTTGGTTGTTTTTAAAGGGCATTGTTAATTAAATACATACACATATTTAGTTAAAGCAGGCTGAATTTCTAAAGATATTTAGTAAATATATTTTAAAGCAACATAATTTTCATATCGAAAATCCCTAAACTGTTTTGTCACAAATATATATTACAAATGGTGACCAATTTTTTGGTAACAGTACACCTCGCAGTTTTTCAGATTTTTGCAACTAAAGTATCACCAGTTTTGTTATGAACACAAGTGAAAATCAAGTAAAATATTGTTTGCGAATGAACGGAGAATTATTTCACAAAACACCTACATAGAATGTGCATCGTGAATGAGCTTAGTTATGAATTTTTTTCAAAGTATTTCGTTGGAGTCGTTTTAAGTTTTTTTTTGTACCAACGTAAAGTAAATTACCTAGCATGGCCTTAAGACAGGAACTAATATGTTTGCTGTTCGTAATTGGCCAACCATTATATTCTATTTTATAACTGCGCTTATGAATGTTCCTGAAACAATTTGGTTGCACAAATTTGGATGTCTTTCTGGCTGGAAGTTAAGGCATTTATATCACAACCATTCATTACCGCCGCTGCCAGTGCTCGCTCGCATAAAAAAATAGCAATCATTCCAAGTTTAGCTTTGCGCTTGTAATTTTCCGGTCGCTGATGACATCATAAAACAAGCGGTGACGGTGTGTAGGACGAAGGCATTATACACTGTAGTTATTTATTAAAACCATCATGAGCAGCTCAATTCATTTGGTTAGTTAGCAGCGGGTGTAACTGTTTTCAAACTAGATTGTTCCATTAAAGACGCGCGTGATTAATAGCGTGCTGTGAGTAGGACATATTTATCATCATAAAGAAATTTTATTTTCTTACAAGGAGGGCAAGTAGAAGATATTAATTTGTCGAGCTGCATGCACGACAGTAAAACTGGCAATAACTTCCGAAATGAGCCGACTCGCTGACATTTTAGTGCAAGTAACGGACGTTAAACGAACTACTGAAGTTGAATTAGCTTTGACAAACTGGCCATTATTGCAGCTGAGACGTGTTACAAGAGTGGCTTGTAATGAGCGCAAGTTATACTTCTACCTTGAAATGGCCAAAATAGCGTCAGAAAATGCACCCCGAAGAGACAGCGATAGCACAGTAAATAATTTAGTTGTAACCTACTGATTGTTCAATCGCTTGAAACCGCTGTTTTTTAAGACACGGGGTGTAAATTAACACTGAAAGTAAGTTTATATGTCCTTGGGGTAACTTAACTTTGCACCATTTTGGGGTTGCGGTGTACCCGACCGACATTTTCTTTCATATAATAGATAGACAGCCACCATAACTCACAAATGAATTATCATGAACACAGCGGTATCAATGAAATCTTCGATCCATAACTCAAATTTAAACTAGGCTGGTGATACAAATATTTTCGGTCAGGAGCAAAGTTACCCAAAGATTTTCGCATTTCATAGAAGAGAATTAAATGAGATAAATCATAGATAGCAGATTGTGCAAATATGAGAGCAAAAGTTTCGTTCGAGTGACGCAGGCCTTTGCACAATATTTTAAGCTATAGTCAAATGTACAAAACATCAACTTCACTTATGGTTCGTTAGAAGCGCTTCTCTAGTATCATGGTTACTCAAAAAGTCAACTTAAGGGCGCTACCTGTCGCGCTTCAAATATGTTGCATTATGTTAGTAAATACGTAATATTTTTTTAAGAAACAATTCCCCCCGTGCAGGTCTACCAACTGGGTCAATGTATGAAAATCACAACTTCTCACAAGGACGGAATATCATTGTCAACACACCATGCTCATTAAGAACACTATTTCAAAGCTTTCCACGCAGCTAAATACAGCATTTCCATACTGCCGTACTTAAAAATACACTAACCAGATGCACGTGAAACTCAGACAGTAACGTGCATCCAACTTTCCAACAATAACTTTATATGGTCACTATTTGAAGTCCCATAGGTAAGATGTACCGGCGGGAATCCTGCATGTTAGCCCAGTGCTTGGCTCGCAGTGGCGATGCGGCATTTGATACGCGCTTCAATGTCACCTTTATAGCCCCGTCAATTCTCAGCCTCTAACACGTAGTAAGACAGGACCGTTAAATTTGTTTTTGTGAATACAGAGTCTTATGTTGCTTTATATTTCATTCTAAACACTTGTAAAGCTAGGTTTACACTATGTAGCAGAGCTGTATAGCAGAGCTATATGTAGCACAGCTAAATAGCTCTGCTACAAGTTCAAAAAGTGACACTGGAGATTTGCTATATAGCCCGGCTATATAGCAAATGTAACCCTATTTTCTCTGCTATATAGCAGAAATCGTGCTATCCAAAAGTTTCGGTAAACATCAAAGGGAATCTGAGCTATATCTAGCTCTGCTACATATAGCTCTGCTACACGTGCATTTTTGTTTGTAGCAGAGCTACATGTAGCTACCTCCTCCCTAAATGCCACCGCGGGACCATGTTGTTTACTGTTTTCGACTCAGTTTGTGGTCAGAGTCCTTCGAGTGCAGGATTGTTCACGTGTTCTTTCTGTTTGTACAATTGTACAATAATGGAGAATCTGTTGAGTGAATTCGACTGGAGTAAAGACAACATTATAAAGTTGATAGAACTATTTAGGGACTACCCGGTGCTATGGGACGCTACAGTTGCCGACTATAAAAATCGCAACAAGAAACACGACGCTTGGAACGAAATTGCGTTGGCAATGAAAGTGGAGAGATCTGAAGTAG
>PNEQ01088988.1:0-26966 GCA_003012365.1 Medauroidea extradentata | reverse complement strand
TGTCTTAGTTTAATTATTGTCTGCTCCTCTCAGCGTTTAGTCTCCGTTTGCTTTGCTCGTTTGGTGCCATGTCGGCCGCGAGGGGAACGGAACTCCGCGACGTCATTTAGTTTCTTAAATGATAATTCTGAATATTTGTTTGTTAATTGCATCTGTAAACTCCACTAGCTTGCCATACGTTAGTGTGTCAATCTTTTGCAGTGTACCGTTTAATGGTCATTAAATCACTGTCTTTCGTCTATATGAGAGTATTCCTGGAAGTAGTGTAGTACCTTGAGTGCCCTGTTTGATCGGCCATTAGTGGCGTGTGTTGCGACTGTGGGTGTGGGGGTAACAAGGAGGATACTTGGCTTTAGCAGGCCCGTTGCCGTTGGCGACCCGCTTGTGTGATACGATTAATGCCTTTGCTTATTTAGTAATAAATTGTGTCGTGAAACGGGCACAACGCCCACCCAGTGCCGTCATTGGCTGGCAGCGGCAGCGATGGGCGGTGCATGAGCTATGAGGAGCAGCACAGACGTTGAGAGAGAGAGAGAGAGAGAGAAAGAGAGAGAGAAGCGGTGCCGCTCTGAGAAACCTATCTCACGCACTGCAGCTTACACGCGCAGCTGTGTTTCATAATGAATTTTTGCCGTTTTCATTGTGAAACACATTATTTGAGGGCTGAGCTCTTACACCTATATTGTTTATACATATTGCAACTTATAACGACGTTTTAATAGATCTCTGCAACTGATTCCCAATTACTAAAATTTTTATTTTTTCCATTTTATTTTTTCATTGTTCGCGGAAATCTGTACGTACGAGCGAAGTGTACATACGAACCGAGTGCCGTACGAGCGGGGTTTTTTCTGTAGGTTGTATTTTGTTTTAAACCAGTTGTCCAATTGATGGTAGTGGCACAATTTCTTGTATGGTTTTGCTGTTAGCAGACAAATGTATGTATTTAGAATGTATTTGAAGAAGGCTTTGGCTGCTAGATTATCCAATTAAATAATTAGACATAGGTTTGACGTACTTACTGGCGGGTACTTCTTGATACAAAAGGACGAACACATTGCTGCAGAAATAGGTCAGCTTCATCAGGTTGTGAGTTGAGGTTGCAACCTTTAGCTAATTGCTCCGGTTTTTCATTAGTTTTTTTTGTTTTGTTTTTATAGTAGAGCTTGTGAAAGTTTTTGAAGTATGTTAAGTATGTTGCTTGGAAAGTATCTGCAACCTTCTTGCAGAGAGGTGACCGCCACAGACCAGAAGATCAGGTCTTAATGCGAGCCCTCAGGGACTTCAATGTCCCAAAGATTGTGACTGATGACCGACCTGTGTTCATGGGGCTCATCGGGGACTTGTTCCCTGGCATAGACGTGCCTCCGAAGAGGGATTTTGACTTTGAGAAGATAGTGAAGCAGTCCATAGAAGACCTGCGTCTGCAAGCTGAAGACAGCTTCATATTGAAGGTAGTTAAGATGTTTACTGGTTATCGAGGGCCGCAATTCATAATTCATATTCTTGTTCAGCTTCTATAATTTTGTTGGGTTTAGATTAGTTTTGTTCTGTAAGTACAGTAGAACCCTTTTATAACGTTTCGAAGGGACTAAAAATGTGTACTTTATAAAAGGGAATTCCTTATAAGAGGGTAATTTCTTGTTATAAAACTGTTTAAGGGACTAAACATAAGAAGCCTTATAACCAGGGAAATGTTATACAAGGGTTCAGTATAACAGGGTTCTACATTTCAAATGTGAGTATTATCTGGCCAGTTAGATAGGACCAGAGAATTGCTCCATAAAGTGGTTTGGATTAAAATATTGTCCTGCTGAAAATTGGAGTGAGGTTTTCATTAACAGTGGGTATTTGTCTAAGCATAATTATTTTGTTGGATGGGAGTTTGGCCTTCTTACCAAGTTTCGTTGATAGTTTCCTTTTGTCAGAGTTGGGTGAGAGTATTTCATCATAACTTGAGGCCAGGATACCATCTTATTAGTGAGTGTGACTGAGAGTATTGTCCTATTATTGAGTTGGAGTGAATGTAGTTTCGTGCCATTGTATTTATGTTGGACTGAGAGTGTTCTGTCATTGTTTTGTTATGAGAGTACTGCCCTGTAACTATGTTTGGATGACAGTAGTTCTCTTATCAGACCGAACGAGATGGTGCAGCGGTAACACATTGGACTCACGTTCAGAAAGACCTAGGTTCGGTCCCAGAATTCGGCCGTCATGATTTCGGTTTTACACGGTTTCTCAAAATTGCCCAGGCAAATGCTGGGATGGTTCCTTAACAAAGGTCATTGCACCAAGTTGTGTCATCATCTCTAATGACCTTGTTGTGAGATGTAAATTCCACGTAACTTACCTTTTCTTATCAGTATTTTCATCTAAGGGAGTACATTGACAGTACGTGTACTGTGTAGTAGTAATGAGTGGTCTTGGTGAGAGTGAGAGCTCTAGAGAGATTGTTGTGAATGCTGGGCAGGTGGTGCAGCTGGAGGAGTTGCTGCAAGTGAGGCACTCTGTGTTCATCGTGGGCTACGCAGGCACGGGCAAGACCATGGTATGGCGTTCCCTCTTCAGGACTTACCAGAACCAGAAGCGGAAGCCCTACTACAACGACCTCAACCCCAAGGCCGTCACCAACGACGAGCTGTACGGCATCATCAACCCAGCCACTCGAGAGTGGAAGGATGGTGAGTCGACACCACTCTTGTGTTAGTGCTTCCTGCTGTGTCGTAGCATTTATGTACAGTGTTTTCTGTCAAGAGACTGTTTAAACAATCTAAGCCTCAAATCAGTGCACTTTTTTTTGACAGCTGTCAAGTGTCACTTCAGAAACTAAATTAAATATTCTATTGACATGAAACAATATACAGTGTTATCTTACAGAATAACCAAATGTAGGTAAGTTGATGCTGGCAGTATACAAAACCTTGGAAACGAATTGGCAGCGCATAGCAAACAACATTATGCTGTCAAGAAAGTGCACTCTTTTGATCATAATTGGATTCTAGTGTACATACCAATGAGTAAAGTTATCTAAAATACATTTGGTAAATTAATGGGTAAAATTATAAAATAAGTGTGTGTCTAACAGTGTATTATAGATCTAATAATACAGACTTGTTTTAGAGAATTTCAAACTTCATTCATTTTAATGTAACATACAAAAACCAATCATGGTCATACGTAATATTACACTGACTAAACTAACATTTAAGAAATTTCCTTTGAATAATTTAAATAATTAAGTTTTTTTTCTAGATTTCTAACATTTTAATGGCAGGCCAGTAGAAATCTCTCTGTAAGCTCCATCTAGCCCATTGTCTGCTTATTGATAAGGCATAGCCTATATTGTAATGCAAACAGCCATGGCTGCCCAGTGAATTTTGGGGCAAAATGGTTTTAAGGGGAATGAGCTTTTAAAATATAATACTATAAAAGATATTTTAATTTTGGTTTTGGGGGCCCCTTGCAATTGGGGGCTTGGGACAATTTGCCCCATTACCCCCCTCTCCATTGTGGGCAGCTCTGCACACAGCCTATTTACTCATACATGCATCTAGGCACAACTTTCCAGGAACTTTTTTATATAATAATATACAGGTAAAACCTTTCTATTATGATCTCTTATGGTTCCCGAGAATAGGGTCATAATAAATACAGTCTAAACTGTATTATTATCTATGAGGGTTCTTCAGGGTAGGGTCGTAATAGAGAGGTTATTGTAATAAATAGGATTGAATAGATAGGTTTTACTGAATTTTGTTTTATTCTCACGATTCAGGGAATGTTCTGAATTTAAGATTCATTAGTAGTAGTTAACTGTATGTTTGAGTTGTGTGTTCTGTTGACCGGTCATCAGGACTCTTTTCGACCTTGATGCGAGACCAAGCTAACTTGACGGGTGATGGCCCCAAGTGGATGATCCTAGATGGTGACATCGACCCCATGTGGATCGAGTCTCTCAACACTGTCATGGACGACAACAAGGTGCTGACTCTGGCCAGCAACGAGCGCATTGCCCTCACCAAGATGATGCGCCTCATATTCGAGATTGCCTCGCTGCGCACTGCCACTCCGGCAACTGTATCACGAGCTGGCATCCTCTACGTTAACCCCCAAGATCTGGGCTGGAACCCGTACGTTCTTAACACATCTGTAATATTATGGTTATTTAGTTATTCACCAATAGCATTAACTTCCAGGGTAATTGAAAAAGTCGTGTGAGTTTTGTGGTAGCATATGGTTTTTAGTTATAGTTTCATATACTTCATTAAGGACTTAGCTTTCTAACAAACTTTGTTGTACACGGCTATAGATTTGGAAATAAAGTAGTTTGTGCCTTTTGTTTCAAGAGCTTCTTCAGTGTCAAATAAAAAGGAAACAAGTTATGTGAATGTTTCCAGTGCTATTTTTAGACCTGCAGTACACCAATGGTAGTTCATTGTTTGCTAAACTCGTGTTTTATTCCTTACTTTGGTCTGTTCAGCAGCTTTCTGACACTTGTAAAATTTACTTCGTCAATACTGTATTGCCTAGTATTCATGCTTCAGTTAGGTATAATTTTGTTACTACAAACATATACATGTTTAGATAATACTGGTCCATTTCTGGATTTCTTTGACTACTTGTTTAATATTTCTTTTTAATGTTCTTTATTTGAGTGTCTTTTTTAAAGTTTTTGTGTACTGCTGTTATTTTTAGGTCTGTTCAACATAGCTCACAATACGTATGTTGCAAGGAATACCTATTTATTATTCTTGACAAGATAGCCATCCTAAGTGCTCACTTTACGGTGAACGGCATGTAAGGATAGTTAATTCCAAATTTTTTTAGTTTTTGTAAATCAAATGAGCTTATTCCTCTCAGCTAAATATACTTTACATGTATACAACTTGTTTAGCAAGGCATTTAAAAATGAAACTACGTACTGTACTTGCATTCTGTAATACAGTAAGTACCTAAGACAGCCCATTTCCAAGTTAAAAGTATACTGCATTCAATCCGGTCTACTATTTTTTAAGGGTTTGTTTCATGAGTTGTCATTTGTCTATTAACTACTGTAGCAGTTGGCAACCACTTGGCCTCTCATGTGTGGTGTTGTGTGTTTTCGCCCACAGCTACGTGACCAGTTGGCTGAATGACCGGCCGGAGTCTTCGGAGCGAGCCACCCTGATGATCCTGTTCGACAAGTACATCCCGCCCGTCCTGGACATATTGCGCACCCAGCGCTTCAAGCGCATCACCCCCATCCCGGAGATGTCCCACATTCAGATGCTCTGTCACCTGCTGGACTGCCTGCTCGTGCCGGAGAACATCACCATTGATTCGCCCAAGGAGTGGTACGAGATGTACTTTGTGTTTGCCTGCGTGTGGGCCTTCGGAGCAGCCATGTTCCAGGACCAGGTACAGAGACAGCAGTGTTTTAAACTGAATTACTTTAAAATTACCTTTTGAAATTAGGCATTAAAATATAGTCAGGTCCTAATTTTATGAGGCCTTGTGGTTGTTCAAGAAAATTACCTTGTAAAATTGAATTTAATTTTTTGACTAAAAGCAATGTACATAAAGTGCTTATTTTTCTTTCAAGTTAAGTTGATTTTTGACTGTCTATAATGCAAGAATAACAAGTTATCAAATTAATTTTGTTAGTTTACATAATAGGACAATGACGGGAAAGGCCGCTAGGCTACTAATTACAATTAAATCAGAAAGAATTGTGCACAAGTACTCACAGGATGGTACTCGCAGATAGAAACACACACACATAGGACGAACACATTTCTCTGCGGACGCGCGGAGTCTGCGAAACGTGACCACGCGTCCGCGGAGAAATGTCTTCGTCCTATGTGTGTGTTTCTACCTGCGAGTATCATCCTGTGAGTACTTGTGTACAATTCTTTCTGTTTTAATTGTAATTAATTTTGTTAGTTGATTAGGTTAACAATTTATCTCAACAGAAAACTGCCCTATAAATATAAATAGTACTGTACGTGTTTACCCATGAACCACCTGCAAATTTTTTCACAAAAACAAAACTGAAAATTAGGGGTGTCATCCAGTGCTGCGTGCTAGCTTACATCATTACCATTACTTAGCTTCACATGCAAGCAGTGCTGAGGAATACGTATACATACTTCTGAGCTGTAATTTCATTCTTAAGATGTGTCTTCATATTTAATTAATCTAATCTTTAATTTTATTGAATTAAGTTTTTCAACTAGTAGTAATTAAATTGAATCTGTCTAGTGAAAAAAAAAAAAATTCTTTCTTGAGAGTATGTTGAAAATGTGGGGTGCAGGTCGTATATGGCGGTGGGTGGTACATGCGTGAATATGGTACAGTATATCCATGGCAGTAAATACGTATGACTTTCCCTTGGTGCAAAGTAAATCTTCGGCTCCTAAAAACTTCTTGCATTTATGAAGTTAGGTGTCGGTACCATTTTGTGAAAAAATTATATAATTCATAAATTAAATATTAATAATTTTTATTAGTACACAGTTACCTTTCAAACAAAAATATACCTCAGAAAGACAGATATGATGTGCACTTTTTTTTTTAAATGTAATCACTGAGTACCTATTGACTTTTCGACTCAAAAACAATCAAGAACTTCTTTCTCCAGATCAGTGTGTAACTCACACTGTTATTGGCTGTTCTTGTTGCTATGCAAGCTGCAGTGAAGGGTTAGGCTGACCTGGTGTGGGCCCAGGGGACTCGCTTCTCAAGTTACTACTGCCATGTTTATAGTTTATAGCAGCAACTGTGAAATTCATTAATTTTATCACTGTCGCTATAGTAACACGTTTGAAATTAACTTTAAATTGCAGTAATTTTGTCCTAATTTTGCTACAACTTGTCTGTTTTGTAGAATAAAAATTGAATTTGCCAGCTCCAGCACATAGCTCAGTGTTTTGGTTATGTCCAGTGTTTTTAATTTTTTTGCTTCATTTTGAGTATTTTGTATGCTAACACAGAAACTTATCCTCAACTTCAGATGTTGACTGTATGGGTGCAAGAAACTTTTACTTGTGTCACTTTTTAAACACCTTAATTTGAAATTTGACTAGGCCCCGGCTAACTTCGTAACTTTTTGAGACTGTGTATATGTAGTCTCGATAAAGTCTGTAATTGAAGTTTGCAAACCAATCTAAATTTCAGTTTTAAGGGTGGTGGGAGGCAATTCAGAAAAAATGTAAAATGTAGTGGTGTAAAAAAAAAACCTGCTTAACATTTGTTAAGTTTCAGCAGTAACTACATTTCAGTATTTTATTATGATATTCTGCCTTCACATGATTCATAAGAAGCATATTGTCAACAATTCTAATTTTTTCAGACGGTACTGTCAGTCCACCAGGCTTAGTTAGTGTTTCATATGCTGGCTGCGTAGCTATCAATTATATCGACAGATTGTGTTACCTGAAGGTGATTGTGTAGTATGTTACTCATTCATGTCGATGATCTGCAACACATTACATGCATAACAGATGGTGCCAACTGTTAATGTGGTGTATCGTGGTGTGAAACTCATGGTGTAAAAAAGTTTGGCTTATACTGTTTTCAAATGGTTTTCTAATAATGAAAATTCGTTACATATATTTTCCTCAGACATTATATACAGTTATTTAGTATGCTTTGACAGAATCAAAAGTTGAATAAAACAGTATTACAGTAAATTCACTTAATGGTCCAGAAACTATTTACCGCAAAATTATTACCTCTCTTTGTCTTAAGTTATATGATGTTTCTTGTGATGTTATTTCAATTAGTTTCGTGAAGTGTTATTTGGGGATGTGCAGTGTTGTTTCTGGGGACTTCAGTTTTATCAAGTGGCCACACCTGCTTACAATTTTCTGGTCTGCGCTAGTACAAGTAAAATGACAGTATTGGAAACACATGATTGTTGGTTATTTTGTGCTGAGCTAGTATACAGTACTTTTTTTTAATTTATTTATAACATTTTTAAGACTATGATGTGATTTACGTTTTTGTTAGGCTGAAAGGCTAATTGAATTAAAAATATTTTGCTTGATAGTTGCAAGACCACAGGGTTGAATTTTCTAAGTGGTGGATAAATGAATTCAAGACCATCAAGTTTCCAACTCAAGGGACAGTTTTCAGTTACTACATTGACTACATCGATAGAGAAAAGAAGTTTGTTCTGTGGAACGAACGTGTCAAGAAGTTTGACTTGGCTTATGAAACTCCCTTGCAGGTAGGTGTGTTTGAATCACCATGTGTTTTTATTTGAAGGAATAGTTGTACCTACTTGTCAATCAGAAAAATTCCTTTCAACTTGGTTATTTAATAGTAAACATCAAATATTCTGATTGCTTTAACTAGTGGAGATACTGTAATTATTAATAAGAATGGCTGGAAATAAGCCGCTAGGCTAACAAAGTAATATAACATACAGAGGTACAAGTACTTAACAGGTGATACTTGTAAATAAGTACACACACACGCGTGTGTGATTACTACCTTGTACTCTTGAGGGTTCGATTCCCGGGGGGGTCGGTCTCTGGATTTTCGCACGTGGGGATCGTGCCTGACGATGCCGTTGGTCGGTGGATTTTCTCGGGGATCTCCCGTTTCCCCCATCCCTTCATTCCGGCACCATACCCACCTCATGTCACCCCTCACGAGCGCTAAAGACCTCGATGTTAAGTGCTGACCAAAATCTCTCGCTCACTCATTCACTCCTGTACTAATATTGTGCGCCGGCCAGATAGACGTTAATCTCCCTACAGGTTAGCAGCTTCAACTAGAAGCTTAGGTTTTACTGTATGTTTAAAAGAAACACTACAAACAGTAGATATACGTAAAACATTTGTGTTCCGATCATTGCCTCATGTGTATTTTCATTGTTAACTACAGATTACTGGTTTTATTTTAAATTCATCTATTTAAAATTTTGTTCAATCGTTGCGGTAGGGACTTGTCACACCAGACAGTAAAAAGCCATGCACAGAAAATAATTTTGCATCATTGCCAAGTGTTCAAAATGTTGCATTGCCATGTTGTCATCTCTAGCTACATAAAGTATAAGGAACTTTATTATGTATGTCCTGAGAATTATTCTGTTATCAGATAGCCTGAAGCTGTGATCTAGAGTGCTATGAAACTGCAAAATAATTAAAAAATTTAGCTTTATTCTGTAAACATTTCCAAGGAAAAATGAAGTTGCCAGCATGAAAACATTAAGCGTAATGGCAATCTGGTGCCAAGGATCTGTAAAGCCCTCATTATAGGGTTGTGTCCTGTGGATAGGTATGTAATGCGTGTTTTTTAGTTTCTCAGTCTGACGTGAAAATTATGCAACTGACTGGTGGTGTGTGCAGTCCACGATAGTCCCCACAGTTGAAACAACTCGTATTCGCTACTTCATGGATCTTCTGATGGCAAAGAAGCTGCCGCTAATGCTGGTGGGGCTAGCGGGCACGGGGAAGAGCGTGCTGGTGGCGGACAAGCTGAACAGCCTGTCTGATGATTACATGGTCACCAACGTGCCCTTCAACTTCTACACCACATCCGAGATGCTGCAGAAGGTCCTGGAGAAGCCGCTGGAGAAGAAATCTGGCCGGGCATTTGGCCCGCCAGGGAGCAAGCAGATGGTTTACTTCGTTGATGACATGAACATGCCGGAAGTGGATGAGTACGGCACTGTGCAACCCCACACACTGCTGCGACAGTATTTTGACTACTACCACTGGTGAGTTATGCTTTTCTCTACATTCTGCAATCATTAAATTTTTTTAAATTTTATTACACTTAATCCTTTACTTAAATTAGTAATTTCACTCCCTCATACTTCATCTTTTGTCCAATTAATTCATATCCATTTTTATGTTCAGACTGGTAGAGATTATGTTCTGTTCTAACTGCTCTCAGAAACTTGTTTTGATCCATACACAACTAAACAACCCCTCCAATCTGTCATTTAAATAAAAACAACAATAACACGATGACGACAGCCACCATGATGATAATGACGACAGTGGTATTAGTACGAAGAACGATACAGTGATAAAACCAACTATAACAACAATTACAACAGACAACAGAACTAGTGATACATAATAGCAACAGCAACAGTGATAATAGAAACTAGAACAAAGGCAACAATGATTGCAGCAAAATTGATAATTGCAACACCATTATGGTATTAGTGACGACGATTACGACGACAACAACAACAACAACAACACAAACAATACCAGCAACAACAGCAACAGGCGACAACAACAGAAACTGCAGCAGTAAGTAAAGTTTGGTATTTATCAAACAAAGACAGTGATTACCAATTTATCATATACAGTAGAGCCCCGATTTAATGTACTCGGGAATAACGAAAATGACAATTAACCAAAGGATAATTATGAACTATCAAAAAATAACAAAAAACATATACAATAACTAATTAACTTTGATAAATTAAAATATAAAGTGTAGAGTAAGTCAGTTAAAACTATGTTTACTGGCCGCAGTATATTCATTTTTCTCCGTAGATAGCGTTAAACCATCCATCGAGAAACAAAAAAAAGTAGTTAAATTTCGTTGAAAACTTCGGCCGCGGGAGGGATTTAAGCTGAGTGCGCGCGGCCGAGTGAGCAACACTGTGTTGCGTAACAAACGCGCGCCTAGATCCTAATTCTGGCAGCTGGCGAGTGAACGAGCATCTAGATACCCTATCCACATAGCGCGGCAGCGGACAGCACGAGTACTAATTCACAAATAGTGCTTCGCGTCTCCGCCAGAATGCGCTACAGTGCAGCGTGCTTTACCGATAGAATGCAGTGGTGTCCAGCGTGATTATTTTCTGGCATGTCCCATAATGAAACCAACAGATGTATAAAAAGAAATACGTTATTATATTATTCATTCAGTCTTTTTACAACTAATTTATTAACGTAAATAACATGTTTCGCAGATACTAAAAAAACGCTCGAGTGCAAAGTATTTTTAGCGAGAAGCAACCAGTTTGTTTCACGAGCACGGCGGCTTATAAGTTACATTGACCGGCGAAGGGGAGAGAGATGAAAAGAAAGACGACTCGGCGGTGTTTATCATCACTTCATACGTGTTGATGATGCGCGCAGGCGGACAGCCTAGCTCACTGAGTGCGTGCCCGACGAGTGTTTCACTGGCAGTCTTTTAAAACTTTTTTCACAGAATTTTTTTCATTTACGGCTGCGGCTTACTTGTTGATGGTAACAGCGGTATGTTATTGTTGTGGGCTATCATACTTTCTTAAAATTACCTCAATTTCCAACGAAACATGTCTGAGATTTTTTTTTTTGGGGGGGGGGGGGATATAAAGTTAGATTTAACGAAACATCAATTTAGAGTAAACATTTTCGGGTCCCGAGGCATTTAGTTAAATCGGGGTTCTACTGTATGGTGAAAAAAATTCTAATGACTTTAGAATGTTAATAATTTGTCATGACATATATTCTGTAGGACTATAGTCTTGTGAAGTTAATACCATAATTCGTTGGATGTAGTGCATTTTATTTATGCATTTATATGTTTGGTAAAAACAGTACCCAACACTCAGTTACTACATACTGTATCTTGGTTACAACAAATAGAATGGCTTTTGTTCAGTATATGGTTACTATTATTGGACTCACAGTAAGTAGTTTTTAACTGTTAATTTTTTTGTAGCTGGCATTTGAACAGTGCACACCACTGATAAAATAAATACTCAAAACTGATTGGTGCAGAATTTCCACAAATAAAATTGATTTATGAAATGTAGTGAGCATCTAACAGTGAGGACTTTAACGCTCATGAAAACAATGTGCGATTAATATGGAACTGGAATTATGTAACTCACAAGAAATAAAATGAGTACTTTCCGATCTGGATCACAGTGGTGGAAGGTGAGTAGGCTGCCAGTTTTGCAACCTTTCACAAATGAATATTCATCATTGTGGTTCATACTGTACTAGTCTTCTTGACACATGCCAAATTATCCTATAATAACCCTTACTACATGAGCTTGGAAGTTGGCTACAAGCTGGTAAAAATATACAATACAATACTATTTTCGAAATTCTTCAGAACGAAATGGAAAACCTCATATATAACAGACCATCCCAGATTGGCCCAACCGCAGTGTTTATCAGTACCAGAGAAGCTTCCGATTGGTCCAAAGCACTAACTAATCAGAAAGCAGGCCCTTGGAAGTCTCCTGATTAATCATCGTCATAGGCTAATCAGGAAGCATAAACTGTTGAGTCCAGAATATACTGTGGTGGTACTGTTTCTCTCATATACACTCCACGCTGCGATGTACAAAATATGGTGGCACTCACTCATACCAAGCCATATATCTTACCAAGCTTTAACTGACCACGGCATCACATGTGGTAGAGAGGGAGCTCTTATCTCAGGATATTACATGGACTCAAAGGCATGCAAGAGCAGCACGAAAATTATTAAAAAGTCAATCTTAGGCAAAAGAGACTTTTACTATCGCGCAAATTCATACATACCACAACACAAAAAAACACAAGAAAGGCTCCATCGGTGGGCTACTCACATTACAAAATAAACTAAACTGCCAAAAGAAAAAGAAAGTTCCTTCGGGGCCGCGTACATCACATCCTACCGGAATGCCTCAGCAAAACTCGCGCTCTAAAGAAACTATCGCCATAACTTAATAAAAAATGAAAGACAGCAAATGCTACAAGGCCGAATTATAACTTTAGCTCGCCATCGCACGGGCCACCTGACCACGTGGACGAAACCCCTCTCTTACGAGCGCGGTTACGGCACATCTTCATCACACGAGCGGTCAAGCAGAACTGGGGGGAGTCCAGGGCACACATGGCCGGCCAAGGGTGCCATAGCCTCCAACCCAGCGCACCAATCCCTCTGGAACTCTTTTTAATTATAACTAAGGACACGGGTTACCTAGAACCCTCAATTTAAATCCAATGACTCCTGGCGCTTAATACTTGATACATAAATTCTCACTTTACGTTAATTTTTTACAGGTTAGTAAAAAATTGAAGAAACAATAAAAGACGCCGTTGGCGGAGTAATACATTTTCGGCCATCGCCGGAAACCTCGTGGCGTACAGGCGCCAGCCTGTCGCATGCCTGCTGCAATCCACGAGCCCAAACTGACATGAAAAGTGAGAATATTAAATACGCCTTTTGACTCACATATTACAACAAAAAGTTACTTAGATAAAGTTCTTGAAATTTAAAGCTGAACAAAATGAGACTAGTCAGGAGTCTCTTCGACAAAATTGACTTGATTGAAATAATTAAAATTGTCAATTATTGAGTTTTAGCGAACACTAGCCCTAGGTAGCCCACCACAATAAATACAGTTAATTAGTTACAAAAATTTTACATTAAAATATGGCTTCCTTCTTCAGGATGGCATTCAGTAGCCTCGTAGGACTAAAGTTCATCCACATATCTTGATGTTAGCAAAATTTATTACAATTACTTAAATTAAATTTATTCAAAATCAAATGATGGGACTTCGGCGAACAAACGATGCACTTGCACTCTGCAAGCCGGGCAGGCTCACCGCTCTGACCGAGCAACTTATGAAATGTGGGACTTCACTTCACAATTGCACATGATTTTATAGGGTCAAAAAAAATACACATATGTGGTAGCTGCCTTAGTGAGTTGGGGGATCTTATGCGTGGGCTGGCATTATGGTCGGTGTTAGACTAACTCTGGGGTCACATAGACAACACTTAAGGTGGAAAAGAAAAAGAAATCACAGGGCTGGTGAGGCCAGTTACTCTACAATACAAATGTTTTTTTTTCCAACCTCTGATGGGCTGTAAAAAAAGAGGAATGAATTTGAAAATGTGTGTACTGTCAAAATATACTTACTTCTTTCAGATACGTGTCAACATAATTGCCACAAATACATATTGAGATGTTTGTTGTACTGATGCAGCAGCTTTCCAATACACTCTGCTATTGCAGCCTGCTTATTGAATCTTGTTCGTTTAAACATTTTGGGCGTGGTACCCATACAAGGAATATCAAATGTCGTGGTTACAGTTTATTTTCTACTTGGGATGCCCATGAAGCGATACCAAGCTAATCATAACACAGCACTATTAGGTATTTACACCCTTCCCCCATGCAACAGTGATCTGTACGGCCAAATGTGAACATTATATTTTTACCGTGATTTGTTAGGCACACAGCAACTTTCTTTGCAGAGGGTATTGGAAAGCTGGTGTACCGATATGACAAGTGTCTCAATCTGCTTGGTGATTATGTTCAAACGTAGCTGAAAGATGTATCTTTTGAGCATTTCCCAATTCATTCCTTTTCTTTTTACAACCTATTGAATGTATTAAATAAAAAACAACGCCACCTCTTGTTAAAAAACAAGATAACTTAACCATGTCACAATTCAGGGCTGTCTGGTAATCCAATTTCATTTAACCTAGTCATCTTATTTATAATTTTTCCTGTATTTTTTTTTATTTAAATGAATTAGTCTGTAAACGAAGCTGCTTGACAGCTAACAATAACACTTTCTACCTGCTTATTGGGTCATCAGAGATCTGCAACCCCCTCCATGCCTCTTCACTTTGCATCTAGTGTTCAGAAATTGTGTATGTCATGTTTTTATCTTCTTGGCGTCAGGTGCCGCTTTGTTGTAAACATGTTGAAATTCATATTATATGAAAACTATAGACTTAAATTCAGTGTACCGCAACACAGTTTGTGCCTTGTGAATAGATGCCGTATTATAGATGGACTGACAACCGCACTATACGTGCCACACTATGGTTGTGATTTTTCGTCCCCTTGAAACCAAGGGACATGCCTGACCTGCAACAGTAATATATTTTCTATGGTAAAATGGACACACAAATTAGGACCTTTCAGTGTGGACATCCTGTATTAGTTTTATTGGACGTACATTTTGTCTACTATGAGTTAATTAGTGAAAATTACACGAAACTTTACACAAGGATAGAAACTAGAAAAGGAGTTGGTCGTGGCCTGTTTTGAGGAACTGCCCCACAGTTCGCCTGAAGCGATTTTGGGAAACAATGGAAAACAGAAATCAGGATACCCGGAGCTAAGAATCAAGTCAACATCATTTCAAATGCTTGTCGAACATGTTACTCTTTAGTTTGAGCACTTTTGAAGACTTGAATACTAATTTATTTTCAGCCAATTTGCGTATCCCCGCCACTTGTTAATATAAACTTTTACTATCAATAAACTCAGTGTATAGAGTTTGCTGTACTTAAGAGGTGTCTGAGGCTATAATATTACTTTTGTGAAGGAAGTTTTCAAAAGTGGACATTTTAATTTGGACAGTCAACACAGTAGTAGTATTTATTGTTTCAGGTACGACCGTGCCAAGCTGAGCCTGAAGGACATACATAACTGCCAGTTTGTGTCGTGCATGAACCCCACGGCAGGCAGCTTCACAATAAACCCCAGGCTGCAGCGGCACTTCTGCGTCTTTGCCACCAACATGCCCAGCCAGGAACCCCTGTACAGCATCTACCACACTGTGCTCTACCAGCATCTTGCTAACCAAGATAAACACTTCCCCGCAGCGGTCGTGAAGATGGCGGACAACCTGGTGCAGGTCGCCTTGCGTCTTCACACTAGGGTGTCGCAGCAGTACCTGCCCACTGCCATCAAGTTCCACTACGTCTTCAACCTGCGTGACCTATCCAACATTTTCCAGGTCTGTGATGATCACTCATTCTGTACGGTATTCTTACACCCTTCTCGTCTCCACTTTCCCTCCTCCACCATTTTATCCCTCCTGATTTATTATTTCTCTTCCCCTCACTTCCCACTATCTTTTTAAATGACTTTCTCTGTCTAATACTATTCGATACTTATCGTCTATCCCCTCTAATCCTCCATCATTAATTTCTTCATCTTTTCTTTTGTTCCCCAACACTCCTGTTTATCTGATTATACTTGTTCACTTTCATTATCTGCTCTTCTATATTTTTGTCACCATACTGTCTATCCTTCCATATATAGACACATTTGGTATGTTCCAATCTTCATCCCTGTTTGAGGCAGCGTGATGTAGATCTTTATAAGAAGTTGGACTGCTGTAAATTTTGTCGCAGAGCCCTTTTTAAAATGTTTCCTTTAAGCAAACTCAATTTGGTTTAGTTTGATATGGCAAGTCACAAAAATATTAACTGATGGTGTGACATTTAGAGTATGGTAAGAAACAGAAAGACCTGAACTATGGCACTATTGCACTTGGGGGAATCCAGTGCCTCTGGCGTCTGCTTACAATTGGCTGCACAGGGATAGAAATTGGCTGCTGCGGTTCTCTGAGTTGCCCCAAATTGCCCTCGACAGCCCAGATTGATAGTGTAATGGGTGTCTTTATTACCTCGGATAGCTCAGTGCATTATCAACTCGGAGATATTTGATAAAAAAAAAACACAGTTTTTTACTTTTCAAACTCAAGTTCCTTTTTGTTTAATCGCTTAAATTTACAAGCAGGTACAAGCGAATTCACCTGAAATTACCGTCGATACAATTGCGCACAACTGCAGTACAAATAGTGACGGCATTGTTTTCTTTCTAAGATAACTAGACCGGATAATCCACAGTCCCGGGGTGCAACCTGCAGAAACTTGCTCAACAAATAAACTGTTGAATTCAGTGTTCGCTTGGAAGTAAAGTTAAGTAAAGTGTCCCGCAACAATGCTATCGTCCACCACCATAAAAACGGAGAAAATACTTAAAAGAGGAAACAACTAGATAGTTTGCTAGTGAACACTCATGATTTCCCGCTGCACAAGTTCGCACCCTCCATCATTCTCCTGCACCCTCGGCTACCTGCGCCTCGCACCATGCCTTCCCAACAAGTAGGACGCACCAAGGGCCACGTTTATCTTGCTAGTTATTCAAATAGCATATTCATGCGCCGGCAACAACACAACACATCACTCAGTAAAAAAAAATTTAGAATAACAATAAGTTAAGCAGTTTCATACTGCTGCCTGAACTGATATAGTCTAAATTACTAATTAATCAGGCTGGCCTTAATAAGTATTCACATTTATATAATTTATAAAGTTTTCCCAAATTAGGTCACAAAGTAGTGCCAAAAACGGCTCATGCATACTGTGAGCATCACAACATTTTAAACTCTACCTACAGCCAATCACAGCACAGCTTGATGAAATAATGGAAATTCCTTTGTGCTCAACCAAACCACCTGGCACCAGCCAGTCTTGGTGCTAACGATTTCACTTCCTCTAGTTTATACAGATTTTACCAAAATGCATTTATCATCAAAACTACCCAAAAACCAGCAAATTACCAAGAGAGAAAAAGTTAAAGAAATTAAATTCTACATCCATTGACACCCCACATGCCTAGAAAAAAGTTAGTTTACGAAATTTTGCACAATTTGTAGAACACTGAATTCCAAGTGACTTCTTACGAGCATGAAGCATTTTATTCAAGTTAATTTTTGCGAAAAAATGAGACAGTTAATGAATGAAATGTTAATTTATGTCAGGAAAAAGGCGTCTTTTGAAAATGTACCCAAGAAAAGTACGTACAACCTACGTCTTGCCCAAAAGTTAAATGAAACAGTGACTTCTTGTGAGTTGTATGTAGTCCTTTTCCAGTAGCGTTTTGTGGAAAAATAAGACAATTATTTAATGAAATATCAATTTATGCTAATGTCTAGACGTCTTCTAACTACCTACCCTTGCACAAAAAAAATTAATTGAAACACCTAATACAGATTGTCATCTTAAAAGTCCAATGTCTGCTTTCACAAATCTTTTTTACAGAAAAAAATTTTTATTTGCAAGAGTTTATATCAATAGACAGATATTTTCAGAACTAGAACTATGTCCAAATGGTAGTTACAATCTTCCATGTTCACAGAAAATTTTTTTTAATATAGTGGTGCAAATTCACCATGTGTACATTATTAGAAAGCATTGCATTCATATGTAAATATTTACTTAAGTAAAGTAGAAAAATTATTTGCAAGTGTTGCAGTCATAAAATATTTACTTGAGTAAAGTAGTAAAAGCTGCTGGAGTTTCTAGGTCATTATCAACAAAACTTATGTCAAAATAGTTCTTCTGTGTCTGTAAGCTACTTATGTGTATGCCGTACAAATTCCCATTATGTAAGTTAGTTTAAATGAAGTGGTTGCAAGGAATTGCTCTCACAGTCAGTATATTGTAATTATGAACTTGTGAAATTTTTAAAGCAAAAAAAAAAAAAAAAAAAAAAAGGTATAGTATTTACGCTAGTTTAAATTTCGTAACTCGTAACATTGTATTTTTTTTTGCATGGTGGAGAAATAAAGGTTCACAACATGACACATAGGTTTCACCATTGTTGCAGATTCTGTATAAAATAATAAGCACGTTTAGTTTCTGTAACATATGTATTTCTTTTTGTAAACACACTTTTTAACTACAGTAAACTGGGGTTACTTGGTGACAGATGGGAGTGACTTTGTGCCACTTAAAATATTTATTTTGTGATTGTTTGGTAAAAAACTTAAAAAATTTGTAGTGGATAGTTTAAATTAATGGCTTGTATTTCTCAAATGGAACCAGTATATATTTTTTACGCAAATATCATATAAATAGAGAATTTTGAGTGTCACAAAGTCACCCCTGCTGTCACAGAGTAACCCCTGTTTACGGTAAGTACAGTGTTAAAACTACGTAGTAAGTAAGCTACGGACGTTTTTAGTACCTAAGTGATTAGAGCAGCAGTGCTAGCTTTTTGTCGATGAAATTATGTGTGATAAACAAATACCCAAGCCTTTGTTGGTGAAATTTGAATTTGGATACTACAGGAGTTAGCACACAACTCTTGTACTTGTTAGTGTATGTCTAGCCATAAGAGAATTACAATGGTTGTGTAAAATTTACTGCATGGCGAGATGTTTTCGGAACAGTGTAATTACTGGTTTGGTACAGCTCCATGGACAGGGTGGGGGATAGTGTCGATTCCCCCTCCCCTCATAAAAGCACGTAAAATTGGCATAGAGGAGGTCCAGAAGCAGTTACTTCATTGAATTTGTTTTTAAATTTGTGTGACTTTTCACTCAGCAGTATAGGAATTTCAATCAGTTAGAAAAATACATAAGTGAGCATGTGTTAGAATGTGTGGGCAAATAATCTAGCTTACATGATTGTAGAATTAATTTTTTAAAATACAATAAAGAAACATTCCCATCCCCTATGCCTCCTACACCTTCCTTCCTTAAACCTTGGTGAATTTGTCTTTCCAGCAAAAGAATTTGTCTTCTAATTCTTTTAGCACATTACCGCTGTATTTTTATTTATTCTTATTTTATGTCACATATTTTATTGGAATGAATTTTTCCAACATCATAGATACGTGAATGTTATTTGTACATTTAGTAACTTAACACTTTCAGGTATCTCAGATCATAATACATATACGTAGTTCTCATGAACTTGATATTTTTTAAATTGCAACATTTTTTAGTATTTTGGTTTGAAATGTGATATTATTATTAAATATGCTACAGATAGATGTGGTAACTCAAAGGTTTGGTACAAGAGATTATACATAATAGAATTAGTAGGCTGGTTTCTGTGGTGGGTTGTACTGTAGACTTGACTTGTTGCAACATGACTTACATGAACTGTTTTATTCTCTCCAAGGGCATGCTCTTTGCTGATGGAACATGTGTCCCGACACCAGGGGACTTGATCCGCTTGTGGATGCACGAAGCAACCCGTGTGTACAGTGACAAACTAGTTGACACAAATGACATGGAAACATTCGATAAGTTAATGACTGAGTTTGTAAAAAAAGGTTTTGACGAATTGGATGAGCAGTTTGTGTTCAGGAAGCCGCTCCTGTACTACCACTACACGGAGCCGGGCGGCGACAGTAAATACATGCCTATGGTAGATATGGAGCGTTTGGAAACTCTCCTCTTGGAGGCACTGTCTGGTTATAATGAATTAGTAGCAGTCATGAACCTTGTGCTCTTCGAGGATGCCATCAACCACGTCTGCCGCATAACTCGCATCTTGGAGTCTCCACGAGGCAACGCTCTTCTCATCGGTGTGGGTGGCAGTGGAAAGCAGTCATTGTCTCGTCTTGCTGCGTACATCTGCTCGCTGGATGTCTTCCAGCTGCAACTTCGGAAAGGCTACTCGACAGTGGACTTGAGGGCTGACCTGGCGGCATTGTACATGAGGTCGGGCGTCAGAGGATTGGACAGCATGTTTCTCATGACTGATGCTCAAGTTGCAGAAGAAAGATTTCTGGTGCTTGTTAATGATTTGTTGTCTACGGGTGAGATACCAGACATGTTTACAGATGAGGAGGTGGATGGCATAGTTAATAGTTTGCGCAATGAGGCGAAGATGAAGGGATTGGTAGACACGAGGGAAAATGTGTGGCGGTTTTTCATAGACCGTGTTCGTAAGAATCTGAAGGTTGTGCTTTGCTTCTCCCCTGTTGGGCCCACGCTCCGCATTCGCAGTAGACAATTCCCGGCTGTCGTCAGTTGTTCAGCCATCAACTGGTTTCACGAATGGCCCCAAAAGGCACTAGAATCTGTTTCTGCACGGTTCTTGGAAGAAATAGAGGTTCTTCCAAAAGATATCGTAAGATCTGTATCACTTTTCATGGCCTACGTTCACACATCCGTCAATGAAATGTCTCATGTTTACCTGTTGACCGAAAGACGTTACAACTACACAACTCCAAAGTCTTTCTTGGAGCAGATAAGTCTGTATGAAAAGTTACTTACTGAAAAAGCAAAAGATCTGCTGGAAAAAACACAGCGTTTGGAACAAGGTTTGGAAAGGCTTCGCAGTACTTCAGAACAGGTAGATGATTTGAAAACCAAACTTGCTGAACAAGAAATTGTTCTACAGCAGAAGCAAGAGGCTACAAATGCACTAATCGAAGAAGTGCAAACTGAAACAAACAAAGTTTCAGAGGAAAAACTTAAAGTTGCAGAAGAAGAAGAAAAGATTAAGGTAATAGAGGAAGACGTGAGTAAGCAAGAGAGAGTTTGTACTGCAGATTTAGAGCTAGCAATGCCAGCTCTGAGGGAAGCAGAGGCTGCTCTAGAAACTCTTGATAAAGAAAGTCTTTCTGAGTTGAAATCATTTCCTACTCTTACACCACCCATAATGAGAGTCGTATCAGCTGTCATAGTGTTATTGTCTCCACAAGGAAAAGTCCCAAAAGATCGCAGTTGGAGAGTAGGCAAAGCCTTGATGGGAAAAGTCGACCCGTTCCTCCAATCTCTTAGGGAGTATGACAAAAATAACATCCACCCTAGTGTATATAAGGCTGTGCAGGAATACATTCAACATCCAGATTTCCAACCTGATTTGGTGTCGAGAGTGTCAAAGGCTGCTGCAGGATTGTGTGCATGGGTTAGAAACATAATAAGCTATTTTGACACGTGGGTTATTATTGAACCAAAACAAAAAGCTCTAAGCAAAGCCACGGAAGAACTGAGAGCTGCTCGAGCAAAGTTAGCGATTTTGGGAGAGAAAATTCACTCTTTGGAAGAACAGCTTGATGTTCTGACCAAGCGGTACGAAGAAGCAAATGCAGAGAAATTAAAATCTGAGCAGGAAGCTGAAGCTACTGCACAGTCCATAGACCTTGCCAACCGTCTTGTAAATGGCCTAGCATCAGAGAAAATTCGATGGTCTCAAAATATTTTGGATTTTGAGAAATCGAGTGTGACACTTCCTGGAGACATTCTGTATGCCACAGCATTCCTTTCTTACATGGGATGTTTCACTCGTCAATTTAGAGAAGATTTGGTCAATAAATTTTGGTTGCCATTCTTGAAAGAACTAAAACCACCAATTCAAATGACGGAAGATTTTGATCCTTTAGACCTTCTGGCAGATGATGCACTTATTGCCCAGTGGAATAATGATGGTCTACCTACAGATCACATGTCTACAGAAAATGCAGTCATCTTAGTCAACTCCACTCGGTGGCCTTTGATGATAGATCCGCAGCTTCAAGGAGTAAAGTGGATTAAAAACATGTATGGTAATGACCTTAAAGTAGTGAGGCCAGGACAGAAGCGATATTTGGATGTCATTGAGGCTGCAGTTTCACATGGAGACACAGTACTGTTGGAAAACATAGATGAGAGAATTGATGCTGTGCTAGATTCACTTCTTGGCAGAACCCTAATAAAGAAAGGAACAGCTGTTAAGATAGGTGACAGAGATGTTGACTTCAACCCAAAATTTCGCCTGATCTTGCAGACTAAATTGGGAAACCCTCATTACAAGCCTGAAATGCAAGCTCAGACAACGCTCATTAATTTCACAGTGACGAGAGATGGCTTGGAGGAGCAGCTACTTGCAGAAGTGGTGAAAGCAGAACGGCCAGATCTTGAAAGCAAGAAATCAGAGCTCACGAAGCAACAGAACGTCTTCAAGATCACGCTGAAGGCTCTAGAGGACGACCTGTTGAAACGGCTGGCTGCAGCTGGGGAAAACATACTCGGAGACGTAGAACTGGTTGTAAATTTAGAGACAACAAAGAAGACAGCAGACGATATTGAGCAAAAGGTACGCGAGGCGAGAGTGATGGGCATCGAGATTGATGCAGCACGTGAACAGTACAGGGTCGCTGCTACCCGGGCATCATTATTGTATTTCATCCTCAATGATCTGAATAAGATCAATCCTATTTACCAGTTCTCGTTGAAAGCCTTTGGCACAGTTTTCCAAAATGCATTGCTTTCTGCAGAGGATGATGAAAATTTACAGGAGAGAGTGAAGAACCTGCTGGATAGTATCACCTTTTCTGTGTTCATGTACACAAGCAGAGGCTTGTTCGAAAGTGACAAGCTTATTTTCATGGCACAGATGACATTCCAGATCCTTCTTACCAACAAGGAAATTGTCTACTCTGAACTGGATTTTCTTTTGAGATTTCCAGTGACCCCAAATATCACCAGTCCTTTAGACTTCATCACAAATGCTGGCTGGGGTGCTGTGAAAAGCTTGTCTCAGATGGATGATTTAAGAAATTTGGACCGTGACATCGAAGGTTCTGCAAGACGATGGCAGAAGATGGTTGATTCCGAAACTCCAGAAAAAGAAAAGTTACCAGGAGAGTGGAGAAACAAATCTGGCTTGCAGAAACTGTGCATTATGAGGGCGCTACGGCCAGACAGGATGACGTATGCCATCACCGAATTTATTAATGAAAAACTCGGGGTCAAGTACACGAAAGCAAGGTCTGTAGAATTCGCCAAGTCTTACGAGGAGACGAGTTCGACGACACCCGTATTCTTCATTCTATCCCCTGGTGTAGATCCGCTGAAAGACGTAGAAGAACACGGTAGGAAACTGGGCTTCACCATCGACCAACGCAACTTTCACAACGTGTCCCTAGGTCAAGGTCAGGAGGTTGTTGCCGAACAGGCCATGGACGAGGCGGCAAGGGAGGGGCACTGGGTGATACTACAGAATATTCACTTGGTGCAGAGATGGCTGCCAGATTTGGAGAAGAAACTGGAGCATTGTAGTGAAATAGGCCATGAAAATTACCGTTTGTTCATGAGCGCAGAGTCTGCAAGTGACCCTGCACACCACATAATACCTCAAGGAATCCTAGAATGCTCCATTAAGATAACCAATGAACCACCTACTGGCATGTTGGCGAATTTGCACAAGGCATTGGATAACTTCAACCAGGAAACACTGGAAATGAGTGCAAAGGAGGCAGAGTTCAAGGCCATCCTATTTGCCTTGTGCTATTTCCACGCAGTCATCGCTGAACGTAGAAAATTTGGTCCCCAAGGATGGAACAGGGTGTACCCATTCAATGTTGGTGAGTTTATTGTTTCATGATCCAGATCAATATATTTTTTGTGATATAAATACAGTATTTTGTATTGCTGTAGTCGTTACATCAATGTATTATTTGCTAATTTAGAAAAAATTGGTAGCTTTGAAACTATGACTGCTGTATTAGTGTACCTTTGACTAAAGTACTTAAATTGGAAAAATTTAGTAAGTACAATTACGTAGTTCGCAAAAACTGTGCATGCAATGTATAACGCCTGTATGTGCACTCTACCATGCACTGCTTTAGGATGATAATTCGGATAATAACTGATGTGTATTTTGCTGAAACTGTAAATGTTTACTGATGCTTCTCACTGCATTTTCAATAAGCTTTTGTAAATTTCGATTTTGTAAATTGCTAAACATTAAATATCTAAATAAATATATCTCAAGACTTGGTCTTACTAAAAATCCACATTCACACTCAAATTCACAAACACGCAAGGTGTTCAGGAATTAGTGGTAAAAATTAAAATGTGCGGTAGATATTGGGAAAACAAGCTTTTAAGTCGGTAAACAAATAATAAAAAATTGAACCCCAACACATTTACAGCACCGTACGTACACTTGGGCACAATTCTGGTCCAAGGTGCCAGTCCAGTGGCTGAGAGGTTTAGCATTTGCTGCTGGTTGGGAACAGGGATAACCCAGGCAGAGGATATCTCAGCACATTTTTGAGTTAATGTAAATGAGGAGCATAACGAATGTTCCTGATGAAGAAAATTGTGATTTATTGAAGAGGTAAATTATAGTGACTGAGTTTTCTTCAGATTTCTGCTATGAATATTAAATTCAATTTTAAATCATTAACACACTTGTGAATGAACATCTATCAATATTAAAAATTCTGACGTACCATTTTTTAATTTTAATTTGTACTTTTATAACCAAAGTACCGTAACTAACAGAATTATTATTTTTTTGTTAAGGAGTAGTGGTAGTGGTAGTCTCACCCCTTAGGGGTGAAAGGTAGACATGCTTGTTGTGTTTGAAGCAGTGGCTGCTAATTGATTCAGTCCAGTGTTGTTTTGCATTCATTTTTAGATTGCCTCTATTTTCATCTTCAGTCTAAATAAATAGGAGAAAATGCTAGGGTTATGTAATGTCTGAGGTTATGACTTTTCCAGCAAGTACTGGCATCCTAGGTTCATCCCCATCTGAAACTGTGCCAGCATGTGGTCTCGACGAGTGCATAACAAACGGTCATGGAGAAGCTTGCAACCACTCATGTCACTCTTACTGCTAGTTTCAGTTACTATATTCAGTTATTTTATTTTACGCTTTTATAAATTTCCGACACGAAAAATGTGGAATTTGTGATTATAGCGCAAATTCCATTTACCTTGCATTACTGCACTACAGTTCAGCTTTTACTGTGTATTTAGACCACGATCAATCTGACAGTTTGTTTCATATTCTTAATTTGTCCGTGGTGGTCGAGGGGTTAGACCTCTCGTCTCCCTCCAACGTGATCTGGCTTCGATTCTTTGCGGGGTTGGTCCCCAGATTTTCACACGTGGGGTTTGTGCCTCACAATGCTACAGATCTGCGGGTTTTCTTGGGGATCTCCCGTTTCCCCCCCACCTTCATTCTGGCATTGCTCCATACTTACATCACGTTACCCCTCACCAACACTAATGACCTAGATGATAAGGCCACGATCCATAATTTCTTTTACGATAATTATTTTTTAAACTCTAAACGAGAACAGATATCGAAAAACTGTTCTGAGTTTTGTTAATAATAGACATGCTCTGTTAACTAATTTTTTTTTCAAGACATAATACTTAATGGTTTCAGCAAATTATGCAATCAGGAAATTCCCATTAATAAAATAATTAGCCAAATCTATATAATTTTATGTCTTGAGTAAATTAGACTACATAGTAAATCAAATTTTTTACAAAACTGTGCAAAAGTTTTCCAATGTCTGGTTTCGTTTAGAAATAAAAAAACAATTATCTTGAAAGCAATAGAAATGATGGATCATGGCCTTGAGTGGTGATCAAAATTTCTTCAATTCCTTTCATTTGTCTGACTGGCTGCAGCCTAAATACACGTTAAAAATCTTCAACCTCCATGCATGTAGGCCTACTGTAGTGCAGAGTAGATGTAGTACATACAGTATGTGCTATAATCACAAATTCAAAATTTTGTTTTGAATTTAATAAATATTAAAATTAAAATAATTGAATGTGGCGACTAAAACAGAGACTTACTATGTCTGTAGTTCACATTCAATGGCAATGCACAGAAATGCTGAAGATTCCAAAAAAATTAGTTGTCTTCAGAAAATTCATAACCAACTTGTGGCTCATTTATTATGCACAGTAGTTGAGTAGTAGTTACGAAGAATCCTGTTTCAAGCATGAAGACTTGGACAGTAAAATATTTGTGCTACTGTATTGTACAAACTTTAGTTTAATTCTGCGCTAGATGAGGATAACTCTGCATAGCCATCGGTTTATACTGTACATATCACTATTGGAGTTATGTGCCAAGTACGGTGAGTTACGTCACAGAATAAATGAGTAATAACTAAGGAAAGGAATGGTTCGCGAGTTCAGTGACAGACGTGTTAGAATCCACTGTCCTAATGCATTCTCGAGTCCGTCTATTTGTTCATTGTCTGTTGTTGCTGTGAGTAGCAGTTAATGGACAAATGGCCCGGGCCTGCGTATAAATAGGACAGTGGATTCTAACACACATGTTTTGAACTCGCGAAATACTCCTTTCCGTAGTAATAACACAACCGACAGGGTAAAATTACTCGTTGTTGTAGCAGTTCTCGGGGCACAACAGAAAAGTAAACAAAGCCATATGGAATTTGAAAAATTGCATTTAACTACCTGTTATATTTCACGCAATTCTGTAATTTGATTGCATAAATTATATATTTAAAAGTGTTAAATACAGTAGAACCCCTTTTTTACACCATTCAAGGGATCCAGCAAAAATGGTGTAAAAAGCGGGAAAGTGTAAAATGTGGGAAATGCAGAAAAAGGCTTTTAATATTACTAAGTAGTATTAATTTAACATTTATATAGCTATTAAAAGTGTAAACAAACAATTTTCACACAAAATAAACTCCCAAACCTGTAAAGCCAC